>JACEFO010002895.1:0-102812 GCA_015342445.1 Digitaria exilis
GCACACAAGCCAGCTGGATATTGCTGGATAGAATAGGAATTAACATAAATCTTGAAGATACCGGAAAACGGCTATTTCCGTGAGTACAAGTCTTTGCCGTGGCCAAAAAGTTGGGCTCTCGGCAAAGGATTTTGCTGTGAGCTCGAAGAGGGAAGCTCTCGGCAACAACAGAACTCTCGGTAAAAGCTCTCTTTGCCGGTGAGCTAGAAGACGCGGCTCTCGGCAAAAAGGGAGGCACTCGTCATAAAATGCACATCACATGAACGTACATTGGTCGTGGAATGGCACGGTGCGGAGCCTAACGACCGTTAGCTCATTTGCCGAGAGCCTTCGGTTAGCTCACGGCAAAGAGAACGAATGCGCCACGCTCGTGCGTCCCTGTTGGCCATGGCCGCAACGACCGGGGAAGGCGTTTGTCGAGAGGTCCGTTGCCAGCTCACGGCAAAGTGTCACGCCGGTCGTTGGCCGCAACGGCCATGGGAGGCCCACGTGGTACGCTTCCGCCTGCTGGTCTGGTACGGCACACTTTGCCTTGAGCTTGGTTGCCGAGCGCTTTATAGAACCTCACGGCAAAGAGGTCCTTTGACGTGAGCTTTGGAAAACCTCACGGTAAAAATTATCTTTTGTAATTTTTAAAAATAGTAAACAAAGTCTAAAATCATAAAATTGTCGATGTCTAATAGTATGAGACACATAAGTTGTGGAGAAGGTTTGACAAGGTTTCGCACAAGTTTGTCTTGTACGACGCACAAAATCGAACATCCTCTGTAGAAATTTCATAAACATGAGAAGAGATGACTAGTTTCTGAAGTCAAGTGAAGATTGAGTTTGAGTTTCAAACAGTGTGTATATGTATAGACATTATAACATGGTCCTGCTGAAAACGTTGGTAATTTTTTAGATATTTTATATTTATTTGTATTAAAATATACACAAAATAATGAATTTATTGAGACGTGCATGAAATAATGGAAAATTATGCAAACAAATAGGTGATAATTATAGTGACTTCATAGAAAAGAAAGAATATGAAAGAAATTTGAAACAAAATAAAAAGAAACGGGTATTTTTTTTTGCCATGAGGATTGGAAAACCTCACAGAAAATACGGACTTTGCGGCTCACGTGGCACGAGAAAAAATAGAAAAAAATATATGCCGAGAGCCAGATCTGGTGCTCCCGGTGATTTAATTCGGGATCATTGTTTTCCACATGATCTCCCCGGTGATTTAATTCAACATCCTCTCCTGTCGCCCTCGTCAGGCAAAAACGCCGGTGAGGTCACCGAGCCCTCGGTCGGACCTGGGTCCGTCCGTCCGCCTGGCGGCGTCCTCTCTTGAGCCATGCCAAGTAGACAGAAGACATTTGCCCCTTGATCAATGGGCTTGATCCTTCGAATGAAAACATACCCTACTAGTTGGCCCATGTTGTGTATGGCTGGCCAATTTTTACATGCCAACGGATTGGGCCGCTTTGGATCTATTACGTACTGGGCTTTTGCTGGATTAAAAGATGCGTAGGCCTCCCCTGCGGGAAGACGAACGTCGTCGTCCCAGAGCCGTACTCTATCTTCTTCCCACCACCACCAGCGCCGTCTGTCCAGGTTCCGGATCGGATCAGAAGGGACCGAACCCCTCCCTATACAACCTATACAAATCCACATAAGAGGCCAATGCTTTTAGTTTGTCTCTAATCCTCGAGAAGGTGCCTAGATCGATTGAAATCCACCAATCCGTTCTTCAATTTCTCCTACCGCCGGGAAGATCTTTGTATCGATAGGTGGTGGGGGCAGGCATGGCAGGGTCAGCGCTCTTTCGATCTGCAGCTACCACGATGGCCCGCACACCTCGTCGCCTTCTTCTGCAGGAGAACCTCCGCCGCCTCCTAGGGCCAGGGCCAGAGCCGTCTAATCGCCTTTCGAGCTACTCCACCTCTACCAACCACAGGGTATGTACATCAGTATAGCATCAATCGCCGCTGATCTTTAAATTCTTATTCTTAGCGCTTCTGTCTCGTCGTCCCATATACATCTGCCACCGGCCACCCATCTATTACCGTGTTCCCTACTTTCTTCTCTGTATATATTCGCAAGGAACCTTAGTTTAACAACTTATTGCCTCAATAAATCAAGCATATTCCTTGTTCATCTTATTTAGGTCAGATTGTTTTTTGGGTCGCCATAGGATCATGTGTCTTTCATATTTATAAAAGAAAGGAAAAAAAATGTTTTGTATATAAAGGCTGAAACATCTTCCGAAGATTGTAACTTTTTTAGCACTTCTGTTTCTACTTCAATTGAACTTCTATACATTAATTGATCTCATTTATATAATTATGTTATTAATTTATAAATGTCTAATATATAGTTGTTTAACATGAAGCAGCCTGTTTAATGTTTAGTGTGATAGGTTAAGTTTATAAAACCTAAATACAGTGAAATTTCGGTGTATGCATGTTTATCATCACAATCAGGATCCTAGGTATGATACTAAAGGATCGCACTTTGATCCTGCACTTTGGATTACGATATAATAAATTAAAATCCATGGCTTATCCATGTCAGTGTCATACTGTCATCCCAGATCTAGCGACCATGTGACCTTATTTTCATCTTTATAACCTTGATATTCTTGCATTGGTAATGTTGTTCATTCTGTTATGTTTCTTCAGGTTTCTCAAACTCATGACAAGAATTTTTTCCGTTGAGTGGGACGCGTATGATTTCTATCTCCAGTTTCGCTATAAAGAAACAACTGATACTTGTACCATGGTTTGAATTATCACTTGCATTTGTCGTTTTCAGGGCAAGGCCGCTGCCATAGAAACTTTACCTGAGGTAGCTTGCTTCATGGCGTTGAGTACCTCCATGTTTCTATATTTTTGGGTTAATCCAGCACTGGACCGAATGAAGGACAGCCTGGATGCTATTAATATAGAACTGGATCGTAAGACAGACATGAACGAATTGATAAGGAAAAATCAGATTGAAGCTAGAGATTTAGTAGGTGAGTTTTCAGAAGACCAAACCATACAGATATCGGGTATTGGTTTTGTACTTCATTTTTTTGTGATGCCTATATGTATTTCAAGTTTCAAACTTTGTTATGTCTGTTGGATCAATGGTTAATCTACATTATATATATTGGTGGTGCAAAAACATCTGTTTCCTATTCGAAAGTGCTTTTCCTACGACCATGATTTGTTGTGTTGCCCTTTATCAGTGCAATTGCTAACATTTATTGATCTGTGCTACATCCAGGACAAGGCAAGGAGACTAATGGACACCAAGCTTCTTAGGCGATTAAGATGATCCTTGATGAAGCACACTGCAATTCCTAAATTTTATTGATATGTGCTACATCCAGGAACAAGGCAAGAGACCGATGGACACCAAGCTTCTTAGGCGATTAAGATGATCCTTGATGAAGCAATAAATGAATTAAGCTGAGCGGTGTGCTTTAATCTTTTTTTTTTTCAAAATAGTAAACAATGATCTAGGTTATTATGATGCTGCCTCATGTTTCTTAATATGGTGATACATGTACCAATTCTATATGCTGAAGGTTCTGTGTAAGGTGTTCTATCATTATTTAGGGCATGTTTGATACCCCTAGCTAGAGCGAACTGACTAAACCTAAACGCACCCTAGAAGAAGTATTTTAACTCCTCTACCTTCTGAGAGGGAGCTAGAACTGACTAAAATTTTCTCTTTCCCACCCGTGCCCCTAGTCCACATTGGTGGATGCTGAAGCAACGGCGATGCGGCTCCAACAATGTTAGAGGGTCTGGCTGCCCACGCCCACACGCACCTATCCCAAGAAGGGTAGTTTGGTCCTTTTTTTACCAGCATTAAGGTCATTAGTTACTGCTTTAGCCAGTGGATCAAAACTCTTCTTTGGATGCGTATAGATTAAACACTATTCATACATCTTTTCCATACATTCCATTCTTCCTACTCACAAAACACACTTACCAGCACGACATACAATATTTCTCTGAATCTAGTGTTTTTTTCTTCAATCTAAACACACCTTAGTTACTTTGCTTTAGCTAGTTGAATCCAAACTTCGCTGCTTACCGGCACGACATACAATGTTGCTAGCTTAATCCAAGAAGCTTCCTGCAGGCACAAAGAAAGAAGAGCATTAGATGCACTCGATGAACATCCACGCTACCAAATCAAAGCTAGGAAGGGAACCACTTTCCTGCAACGGTGGGCCGTCCCAAGCCAAGGTCACCGAGGACATGGCTGTCACAGCACTTGCACCTGGACAGAGAATATGCACATAATATAGAGCACGACTAATCCAAATAAGCAGAAGAGGAATATGCGTCCGAGGGGGTGTTCCTCACATGTCTCTGTTAGCAGGGATTTGGAGCGTCTAGACAGGTGGAGTGATGGAGATGGTGAATCGAAAGTTAGGGTAGCCAGGCGAGAGGAAGAAAGAAGAGGGGGAACTGGGGATTTTTACCTTAGGAAAGCCTGCGTGTGCGCCGGCCGGAGAGGCTGGCCACGTCGCCGACTTTTTCTAGCCGTCCGATCGGCCAGACGGACGGTCCAGATCGTGCTAATTTTTCGTCAATTAACAAAAAAAAAACCTGAACTTTTTGGTCGTCCACTCATTTAACAAAACCCCCCTGAATTTTATAGATATACAACCCGTCGTCCAACCTATTTCAGGATTTTTTTAAGAAACCCTCGGATTTCCTCGGAATTAACCCCGCAATCCACCCCCAACCGACCAATCATTTTTTTTAAAAAAAACTCCTAAACTTCCTTAGAATCAACCCGCCAGACTTTTTCCTCCCTCATAAATATTCTTAAAGAACCCTCAAATTTACTGAAATTACGTAAAAACCCATTCTATTAATTACTTCCCTACAACCAATACTATACGTACAATTCAACCACCAAAACACGTTCCAACCAAAAAAACCCAACATAAAATTTGTTCTAATTTCAAAACCTACAACTTTATTATATAACATATTTTTAAACCCAAAAGCACTTTCCACATTCATTCACACAGACATTTATCTACGACCCGTCGTATCTACGATTCAGATACCAAAACGTCCTCGAATTAAGAAGTGTTCAATACAAAAAACAATCAAAATTAAAAAAACATAAATCTTCGGACCGTACGCCGGTCGGAGAGGCTGGCCACGTCGCCGGTGTTTTCCGGCCGGCCCAGATCGTGCCATCTTTCGTCAATTTACAAAAAAAAACCCTGAACTTTATGAAAATACAACCCACCGTCCACTCATTTAACAAAAAAAACCCCTACATTTAATAGATATACAACCAGCCGTCCACCCCTCTTTCAGGATTTTTTTAAAGAAATCTTAGATTTCCTCGGAATTAACCCGCAGTCCACCCCTAATCAAAATTTTTACAAAAACTCCTAAACTTCCTTAGAATCAACCCACCGGCCTTTTCCCTCCCTCATAAATATTCATAAAGAACCCTCAAATTTTTACTGAAATTACGTAACAACCCAAGCTATTAATTACTTCCCTACAACCAATACTATACGTACAATTCAACCACCAAACGCGTTCCAACAAAAAAAACCCAACATAAAATTTGTTCTAATTTCAAAACCTACAACTTTATTATATAACATATTTTTAAACCCAAAACGCACTTTCCACGTTCATTCACGCAGACATTTATCCACGACCCGTCGTATCTATGATTTAGATACCAAAACGTCCTCAAATTAAGAAGTGTTCAATACAAAAAAAACAATCAAAATTCAGAAACATAAATCTTCGGACCGTACCAAAATTTTAAGTTCAAAGTGCCTCAATAATTAGTTTCTATAAATGATTATATAAGATCCGTAGGTCGATCCTTTATAATATATATTCATTTTCCTCACCTACACAAAACTATACGTTACTTAATATTGACAATCTTTGGTTTGTAAATAAATTGTGAACAACCAAACAATCTAAGGATTCTCATAACATATAACCCTCTATTAGACAGCTGCATAATAACACCTTACAACATCTGTATAATAGGAATGTGCTACATAATAGGAATGTACAATGTATGCACCTACCGTCATGAACAGACTTTAGCTGCCAAGTCATGCACAGAGAATGCAATTACCGTGTCACACATGGAATTAGTTCTACGAGTTAATCTATGTATTTAAATGATTCCAAGTACGATGCTCTTCTACTGATAACATGTTATATAATTACTACTAGATATCGTGTACTCTGTTATTCAAATGCCGATTGCATATCATCAGTAAAGGCAAATAGGCAATTACTAAGGATCGACTTGGTTTTTGCTCGAGAACAAAAAGCAATACGAGGAGTCGCCTTTTTTACTAATATGTTGCCAAAAGACATGGAGTGATGACCTCTTGATTCTTGGATCTCTACCAAAAAAGTCATTTAATTTATTTTATTTTATTTAGTCAAAGATTAAGCCGCGCGCCAAGGTGCGTGCAAATCACTAGTGGATAAGGTAGAGGCGGGAGCACTTATCTCAGTGCCCACGGAAGTGTGAATTCAAGCCTAGGCGCACGCGATGGGATTGGTCATCCCTGTACCGCCGTTCTCGGCATATGCACAGAGGATGATTATGGTCTGGTTTAGTTTTGAAGATCTTATTATAACAAACACAATGGTGTGAGCAGAATTGAATTTAGATGATTTATTTGACGTTAATTGCCATGGAGACACGGATGAAGATACAGGTTAAAGACACACAAGTCGCAGCCGGTGGGCAGACGGGGCGGAGCGGATCGTGAGTAGAGATGACAACGGGTACGTACCCGCTGGGTAGTGCCATTCCATACCCGCACCCGCTAACTTAAAATCTACCCGCTAAAATACCCATACCCACGTCCGGGTACAACTTCCTACCCACACCCGCACCCGCACCGCCGCACGGGTATTTTTACCCGTTGGATTACCCTTACCCGATAACATACCCACTATAACTCATTTAAATCATGAATATAACACATGGTAAAAATGATATACCAACTAATTTAAGTAAATAGAAAAGACAATAGACAATTCTTAACTAAATTAATAGTCTAATGAACCAAAAGGTTATTAGTTCCTTACTAATATTAAGTCACCCTTCACTGATAATATACAAGTATATGAATTTAACTTATATAATAGCGGGTATATTTTACCCATGGGTACGTGGGTATGGGTAGCATGTACCCGTACCCTCACCCGTTTACCCGTCGGGTAGATGATTTTACCCATTAATGCACCCGCGGGTAACAATATCTTCCCATACCCGCCTCTTTGTCGGGTAAAACCCGTCGGGTAGCCGGGTTTCCGGTACCCATTGCCATCTCTAATCGTGAGGGCGTGACGCGATGCAGCACTATCCTCTGCGCAACACACCCAGACCCGACAGGCGGGACCATCGTAGGCCCGACCCCACTAATCAGCCTCAGGTCCTCCCGCGCGGCCCCATAACAAAAAATATGATATTTTGCTAAAATATTTGAATAAGACGAGTGGTCAAAGTTGGGGTAAAAAAAATCAAAGGACTTACAATTTGGGACGGATGGAGTACGTGCTAAGCCACGTTCGAAAAAAATATTATGATCCATACTAATGCGTTCCGAAGTTAAAAGACTACCTAGGCTATATGCATCAAATGAAAGTCAGTAGGGGGACACGTACCATCAACCAGGCCAACAATGTTTTCAACTCGTGTCTCCTTTGGCCATCTTGCATTCACAGATAGGATAATTAGGATTCCATATGCACATTGACCATCATTCTACAGCCGTACGTAAAATGAAGACATCAAACCAGAAAACTGACTTAAACTCTGATGTACTTCTCTGAACTGGCATGGGAATTCACCAATGATATTTCTCCCAGAACCTCGTTCAGATGTCCAAACAATATATATTTACCCAATGTTATAATGCTCTCTCATGAGGCTCATCAAGATCAATCACCTTCTACTTCTGCAAAGGTAGAATGTCACTTCACTTTTTTTCTTTTTCTTCTTTTCCTTTTTTTCCATTGCTGATCATCTTGATAAGTTTTTTTTACCTTCTAGAAAAAAATACAAATAAATGTAGGTTCAACTCAATGATTCTTGCACACAAGCCAGCTGGATATATGCTGGATAGAATAGGAATTAACATAAATCTTGAAGATACCGGAAAACGGCTATTTCCCGTGAGTACAAGTCTTTGCCGTGAGCCAAAAGTTGGGCTCTCGGCAAAGGAATTTTGCTGTGAGCTCGAAGAGGGAAGCTCTCGGCAACAACAGAACTCTCGGTAAAAGCTCTCTTTGCCGTGAGCTAGAAGACCGCGGCTCTCGGCAAAAGGGAGGCACTCGTCATAAAATGCCACATCACATGAACGTACATTGGTCGTGGAATGGCACGGTGCGGAGCCTAACGACCGTTAGCTCATTTGCCGAGAGCCTTCGGTTAGCTCACGGCAAAGAGAACGAATGCGCCACGCTCGTGCGTCCCTGTTGGCCAATGGCCGCAACGACCGGGGAAGGCGTTTGTCGAGAGGTCCGTGCCAGCTCACGGCAAAGTGTCACGCCGGTCGTTGGCCGCAACGGCCATGGGAGGCCCACGTGGTACGCTTCCGCTGCTGGTCTGGTACGGCACACTTTGCCTTGAGCTTGGTTGCCGAGCGCTTTATAGAACCTCACGGCAAAGAGGTCCTTTGACGTGAGCTTTGGAAAACCTCACGGTAAAAATTATCTTTTGTAATTTTTAAAAATAGTAAACAAAGTCTAAAAATCATAAAATTGTCGATGTCTAATAGTATGAGACACATAAGTTGTGGAGAAGGTTTGACAAGGTTTCGCACAAGTTTGTCTTGTACGACGCACAAAATCGAACATCTCTGTAGAAATTTCATAAACATGAGAAGAGATGACTAGTTTCTGAAGTCAAAGTGAAGATTGAGTTTGAGTTTCAAAACAGTGTGTATATGCTATAGACATTATAACATGGTCCTGCTGAAACGTTGGTAATTTTTTAGATATATTTTATATTTATTTGTATTTAAAATATACACAAAATAATGAATTTATTGAGACGTGCATGAAATAATGGAAAATTATGCAAACAAATAAGGTGATAATTATAGTGACTTCATAGAAAAGAAAGAATATGAAAGAAATTTGAAACAAAAATAAAAAGAAACGGGTATTTTTTTTTGCCATGAGGATTGGAAAACCTCACAGAAAATACGGACTTTGCGGCTCACGTGGCACGAGAAAAAATAGAAAAAAATATATGCCGAGAGCCAGATCTGGTGCTCCCGGTGATTTAATTCGGGATCATTGTTTCCACATGATCTCCCGGTGATTTAATTCAACAATCCTCTCCTGTCGCCCTCGTCAGGCAAAAACGCCGGTGAGGTCACCGAGCCCTCGGTCGGACCTGGGTCGTCCGTCCGCCTGGCGGCGTCCTCTCTTGAGCCATGCAAGTAGACAGAAGACATTTGCCCCTTGATCAATGGGCTTGATCCTTCGAATGAAAACATACCCTACTAGTTGGCCCATGTTGTGTATGGCTGGCCAATTTTTACATGCCAACGGATTGGGCCGCTTTGGATCTATTACGTACTGGGCTTTTGCTGGATTAAAAGATGCGTAGGCCTCCCCTGCGGAAGACGAACGTCGTCGTCCCAGAGCCGTACTCTATCTTCTTCCCCACCACCACCAGCGCCGTCTGTCCAGGTTCCGGATCGGATCAGAAGGGACCGAACCCCTCCCTATACAACCTATACAAATCCACATAAGAGGCAATGCTTTTAGTTTGTCTCTAATCCTCGAGAAGGTGCCTAGATCGATTGAAATCCACCAATCCGTTCTTCAATTTCTCCTACCGCCGGGAAGATCTTTGTATCGATAGGTGGTGGGGGCAGGCATGGCAGGGTCAGCGCTCTTTCGATCTGCAGCTACCACGATGGCCCGCACACCTCGTCGCCTTCTTCTGCAGGAGAACCTCCGCCGCCTCCTAGGGCCAGGGCCAGAGCCGTCTAATCGCCTTTCGAGCTACTCCACCTCTACCAACCACAGGGTATGTACATCAGTATAGCATCAATCGCCGCTGATCTTTAAATTCTTATTCTTAGCGCTTCTGTCTCGTCGTCCCATATACATCTGCCACCGGCCACCCATCTATTACCGTGTTCCCTACTTTCTTTCTCTGTATATATTCGCAAGGAACCTTAGTTTAACAACTTATTGCCTCAATAAATCAAGCATATTCCTTGTTCATCTTAATTTAGGTCAGATTGTTTTTTGGGTCGCCATAGGATCATGTGTCTTTCATATTTATAAAAGAAAGGAAAAAAAATGTTTTGTATATAAAGGCTGAAACATCTTCCGAAGATTGTAACTTTTTTAGCACTTCTGTTTCTACTTCAATTGAACTTCTATACATTAATTGATCTCATTTATATAATTATGTTATTAATTTATAAATGTCTAATATATAGTTGTTTAACATGAAGCAGCCTGTTTAATGTTTAGTGTGATAGGTTAAGTTTATAAAACCTAAATACAGTGAAATTTCGGTGTATGCATGTTTATCATCACAATCAGGATCCTAGGTATGATACTAAAGGATCGCACTTTGATCCTGCACTTTGGATTACGATATAATAAATTAAAATCCATGGCTTATCCATGTCAGTGTCATACTGTCATCCCAGATCTAGCGACCATGTGACCTTATTTTCATCTTTATAACCTTGATATTCTTGCATTGGTAATGTTGTTCATTCTGTTATGTTTCTTCAGGTTTCTCAAACTCATGACAAGAATTTTTCCGTTGAGTGGGACGCGTATGATTTCTATCTCCAGTTTCGCTATAAAGAAACAACTGATACTTGTACCATGGTTTGAATTATCACTTGCATTTGTCGTTTTCAGGGCAAAGGCCGCTGCCATAGAAACTTTACCTGAGGTAGCTTGCTTCATGGCGTTGAGTACCTCCATGTTTCTATATTTTTGGGTTAATCCAGCACTGGACCGAATGAAGGACAGCCTGGATGCTATTAATATAGAACTGGATCGTAAAGACAGACATGAACGAATTGATAAGGAAAATCAGATTGAAGCTAGAGATTTAGTAGGTGAGTTTTCAGAAGACCAAACCATACAGATATCGGGTATTGGTTTTGTACTTCATTTTTTTGTGATGCCTATATGTATTTCAAGTTTCAAACTTTGTTATGTCTGTTGGATCAATGGTTAATCTACATTATATATATTGGTGGTGCAAAAACATCTGTTTCCTATTCGAAAGTGCTTTTCCTACGACCATGATTTGTTGTGTTGCCCTTTATCAGTGCAATTGCTAACATTTATTGATCTGTGCTACATCCAGGACAAGGCAAGGAGACTAATGGACACCAAGCTTCTTAGGCGATTAAGATGATCCTTGATGAAGCACACTGCAATTCCTAAATTTTATTGATATGTGCTACATCCAGGACAAGGCAAGAGACCGATGGACACCAAGCTTCTTAGGCGATTAAGATGATCCTTGATGAAGCAATAAATGAATTAAGCTGAGCGGTGTGCTTTATCTTTTTTTTTTCAAAAATAGTAAACAATGATCTAGGTTATTATGATGCTGCCTCATGTTTCTTAATATGGTGATACATGTACCAATTCTATATGCTGAAGGTTCTGTGTAAGGTGTTCTATCATTATTTAGGGCATGTTTGATACCCCTAGCTAGAGCGAACTGACTAAACCTAAACGCACCCTAGAAGAAGTATTTTAACTCCTCTACCTTCTGAGAGGGAGCTAGAACTGACTAAAATTTTCTCTTTCCCACCCGTGCCCCTAGTCCACATTGGTGGATGCTGAAGCAACGGCGATGCGGCTCCAACAATGTTAGAGGGTCTGGCTGCCCACGCCCACACGCACCTATCCCAAGAAGGGTAGTTTGGTCCTTTTTTACCAGCATTAAGGTCATTAGTTACTGCTTTAGCCAGTGGATCAAAACTCTTCTTTGGATGCGTATAGATTAAACACTATTCATACATCTTTTCCATACATTCCATTCTTCCTACTCACAAAACACACTTACCAGCACGACATACAATATTTCTCTGAATCTAGTGTTTTTTTCTTCAATCTAAACACACCTTAGTTACTTTGCTTTAGCTAGTTGAATCCAAACTTCGCTGCTTACCGGCACGACATACAATGTTGCTAGCTTAATCCAAGAAGCTTCCTGCAGGCACAAAGAAAGAAGAGCATTAGATGCACTCGATGAACATCCACGCTACCAAATCAAAGCTAGGAAGGGAACCACTTTCCTGCAACGGTGGGCCGTCCCAAGCCAAGGTCACCGAGGACATGGCTGTCACAGCACTTGCACCTGGACAGAGAATATGCACATAATATAGAGCACGACTAATCCAAATAAGCAGAAGAGGAATATGCGTCCGAGGGGGTGTTCCTCACATGTCTCTGTTAGCAGGGATTTGGAGCGTCTAGACAGGTGGAGTGATGGAGATGGTGAATCGAAAGTTAGGGTAGCCAGGCGAGAGGAAGAAAGAAGAGGGGGAACTGGGGATTTTTAGCTTAGGAAAGCCTGCGTGTGCGCCGGCCGGAGAGGCTGGCCACGTCGCCGACTTTTTCTAGCCGTCCGATCGGCCAGACGGACGGTCCAGATCGTGCTAATTTTTCGTCAATTAACAAAAAAAAAACCTGAACTTTTTGGTCGTCCACTCATTTAACAAAACCCCCCTGAATTTTATAGATATACAACCCGTCGTCCAACCTATTTCAGGATTTTTTTAAGAAACCCTCGGATTTCCTCGGAATTAACCCCGCAATCCACCCCCAACCGGCCAATCATTTTTTTTAAAAAAAACTCCTAAACTTCCTTAGAATCAACCCGCCAGACTTTTTCCTCCCTCATAAATATTCTTAAAGAACCCTCAAATTTACTGAAATTACGTAAAAACCCATTCTATTAATTACTTCCCTACAACCAATACTATACGTACAATTCAACCACCAAAACACGTTCCAACCAAAAAAACCCAACATAAAATTTGTTCTAATTTCAAAACCTACAACTTTATTATATAACATATTTTTAAACCCAAAAGCACTTTCCACATTCATTCACACAGACATTTATCTACGACCCGTCGTATCTACGATTCAGATACCAAAACGTCCTCGAATTAAGAAGTGTTCAATACAAAAAACAATCAAAATTAAAAAAACATAAATCTTCGGACCGTACGCCGGTCGGAGAGGCTGGCCACGTCGCCGGTGTTTTCCGGCCGGCCCAGATCGTGCCATCTTTCGTCAATTTACAAAAAAAAACCCTGAACTTTATGAAAATACAACCCACCGTCCACTCATTTAACAAAAAAAACCCCTACATTTAATAGATATACAACCAGCCGTCCACCCCTCTTTCAGGATTTTTTTTAAAGAAATCTTTTGTAACATCCCACTCGTTGGAAGCTTTTGAATGTGTGAATGAAGGACCGGTCAAATGAAAATGTAAAGAAAAAGAAAAGAGAAAAGAAGAAATTGTTGACTAAAGTCAACCATTGAGCAAAAATTTGGAAATTTGGGACATCAAGAATTTCTAAATGAAGTTCATAAGCTAATCAACTTAGTTATACAGCAATGATGAGAAAAATGTGAGAAAGAGTGCTTCAATTAAATGGAGGAAGAAATTGAAAAATGTCACTATTCCCTATCCGGCACCAACACTTAGGCGATTTCAGATTTTTCCTGAAAATTCGTTGGTGAGCAGCAATCTTCACAGCAGTTTAGCCATTGATCTGTGGGTGGTTTGGCCAAGGTTCCTTAAGCAAAGTTATCAAGGAAACTATAAAGAGCAACTTTTATTTTTGGGTCACACTCAGAAACTGGCTGGATCAAGGAGAAAAACAGGGATGAAAATCGATCAGAATGCTGTTTTCCGGAAATTCCGAACACTGGACAGCAGATTCGAATTTGGACAAATCGAGGTCAAATTTGAAGTTTTCTACAAAAACTTCCAATTAAAAAGTTGTTCTACTGAAGTTGAATTTAAAATTTGTCTTCAGCACCAGAGGCATGTTCTATTCAAGTTTTGAAAGTAATTTGCAAATTTCAGTTAGGGTTCTGAAATTTGGGGGAAGTTTGCAGCAGTGACTTTGGAGCTTAAATTCGGTGTCAATTCGAACTCAAATGAATAAAGTGTCAAAATAAGAAGTGAAATTGGATGGTTCCTTTACAAGTTTCGTGTTGGGAGTTTTTGGAGTTGTTACATGAATTTGAGAGAAATTGGCGCTGCAATCTCGGGAGAAATGGAGCTCAATTGGGGAATTGATGACGTCACGCTTAGCACACAGCTCGCCGCCGGCGCGCTTGGACCGCATCGCCGGCCACGCGTCGACGCCGCGCGAGGACAGCTGAGGCGGTGTCGCAGCTGGAGGTGTCGCGCGCGCTGCTGCATTGCTCGGGCGATAAAACGCGACCTCGGCCTCTCCTCCTCCCCTTTTCCGCTCCGCTCCTCTGTCACCGACCTCGCCGCCGTCAAGCCGGCGTCTGCAGCCGCCGTTGAGCTTGTTCCGCGTCCTCTCTAGCCACCTAAAGCTCCACCGTTGTCCACTGGTTCGTTTCCAACCGTTGGTGCTCTTTCTTCTTCACTCCATCGCCCGGCGCACTCTCGCCTTGAAGCTCGTCGTCGACGACACGCCGGGGTGAGCTCCTTCTCGTCGTTGTGCCTTTGTGGTTGTGCTGATCGGGGCTAGAGGGTGTAGTGCTGCTGCTTAGGGGTTTGGAAGGGTGTTAGAGGTTCGGTTTGGTCGAGCGCGACCGTTGCCGTGCTGGAACGTGTTCGACGCCATGGCGCTCCTCCGCCATGGCGGTCGCACGGCTGCAGCCCTGCTCGGAGCTCCTCCAGCCGAGTTTGAGTGCGCGCTGGGTGCGGGGAGCCATGCTGGTGCTCGTAGGATAAGTGGTAGGGTTGGACTTGCCGTAGTTGGCCCGTGGTGTGCTCGCCACCGCGTGCGCCGCGTGCGCGCTCGCCATGGCCGCCATGAGGAGTTCGTGGGTTAGCGCTGCGCGGGATGGCTCGAGGGGCGCGTGAGGTGTTTTAGGTCTAGGTGGTTCTCTAGGGTCGGTCGTAAGGTTGGTTGGAGCCGTGGGCTCGCCGGAGTACGGCAAGTCACCGGAACTCCGCCGCCGCGCCGCGGGGAGCCTAGGGTTAGGGTTCTCCGATCGAGCTTGGGCTTAGAATGGGTGCGCGGTGGTGCATAGATGCCCTAGGGCTAGTTGGCTCCATTGGGGGACCTCACCGTCGGCGGCCGTGCGGAGGTCAACGCCGGCGAGGGGGTGGTCCGCGCGGGAACTCTGTTCCGCGTGGGCGAGGACCTCGTCGGGGAAGACCGAGAAACCCGAGGGGTTTTCTGAAAGTTTACCAATTAGGTTTTAGGATTTAGTTTAATTTATATTTATTTACTGTTTTAATTCTAGAAAATTATAGGAAAGTCAGAAAAATATGAAATAAATTTTGATAAATTCCTTAGATTTTCCTTTATAATCTAAAAATGCTAAATACTAAAAGTGTGATGTTTAGAATTTATTAATAATATCAACTTAGAAAATAATTATTAGAAATGGCTAGAATAATGTTAAAAAAATATTCTACAAATAGGATTCTTGTGTTTTAAACACATTTTTACTAAATATATGATAGAGTTTATAGGAAATAATTTTATCACCCTTAGGAAATCTTTTATTCTTAACAAAATCAATAAAATAGTAAGGATTAATTCCCTCACTTTAATAACCAACTTTTTCTTTGGGAAAGGTCTAGGTGTCTTTGTTGGCTTGCAACTGTATCGAGAAGTGAACTTTGTGCTATGTTTTCAACTATTGCATTTCTCATCACTAACTTGCATCGCATTTAGAGTCGGAGACTCCGGAGGTGGAATACGTGGATTTCGCGGACGACTCGGTGCCGTACGAGGAGGTTTTCTTAGTTGCTCAAGAGTCTCAGGAAGCCGTCGAGACCGCTAATCTTTTTGAAACCCAAGGCAAGCCCCGGATGCATCTTTACCTACCTTGTTTCAACAGATCACGAGTCCAAAGGTTATGATTTTATGTGTGCATTAGGTTAGGAGTTGAATGCAAACCCTTGATGCATGAACCACTCCTTGATAGAACTACCTTTGCTAGGTCAAATAAGTAAAATGGTTAGAGAACAGATACTTAGCTATGCTTTGCCAGGTTCTAGTATAAATATGATGATCTAGGTTTTCACTAATCATAGATGAATCATATTTGAGATACTAAAGAGGGAGTGGGCAGAGGGTGATAGAACGGATTGGGGTAAGCTCGATCCTTAGCTCTGCCTACTAGCTAAATCGTTAAGGACCGATCCGTTGTTTAACAGTTGGATCAAGTGATTCTACCTGGTCTCTTACTGGGTAATGGGGCCAGTAAAGCCAATTAGATTAGCTGGCTCGTAGATTGGAAATATCGCTTACCGGTGCTTGCTGGGTCGGAGAAAGGCGGGATCGTCATCTGGAACTCACGGGGTGGTCGCCAGACGTGGGGCCCACGTGGGGATGCTTTCCCGGGTTCGGGTAAGGATATTTCCGGTCTTTGGTCCAACTGATTGAAAGGTTGTTACGGACAGCTGGCGCAGCTGTACGTGGCTGGTGACTAGGTATCTCCTGCAGGATGTATATGGATCCGGATCAACACTACTCTTGGTTATGAGTGCACTTGATCAGGTCTTAAACATCGTAGAGAAAACAAGTTGAACCATTATATGTGAGTGATTCAAATGCTGTTTGAACCTAGTATCACATGAATGAAAAAGATATTTACCACTTAGTGGATTAGCTAATACTAAACTGCAATAAAACTGCTTTATAAGGACCCATTGTTAGTAAGCTTTTTCCGCAAAGGTCAAGTCAGCCAAACAACCACCAAAAGCCTAATCATTCTCCTTGAGAGTCTTTTCTTTGGTAAGACGGGTAAGTCTTGCTGAGTACCTTCGTACTCAGGGTTCTTCCCTTTCTGTTTTTCCAGAGGAAGTTCCACAGGCTGAAGGAGAAGAGGAAGGCCCGAAGCCCTAGAGCCCCAGAGGTCCCAGGTGGCTCTAGATGTTCAGAGTACTGTAAAACTCTTCTGTCTCCTTAGGGTTATAAAGCTAGTTTGTATTGGACCCTTGTTCTATGGCTTGTATTTTAAAGAGTGTTTCAAACTCGAACTGTAATAACTCGTACGTTTCCGTATGTTTGTAAAAAGGTAATGCCTGTTATGTTATCCCCAACTCTGTAAAGATCCTAAGCTATGGTTCAGTATTGTCAGTGGATGATTCGGGATGTCCCGGGGACACTCGACAGACTACCGGGTTTAAACTGTTTGAAGTGCGTGCGGAGTTATCCTGAGTTAAGGTGACTCGACGCACTTGAGCCAGTTTAAATTGGGCGGTTCTGCCACAGCTGGTATCAGAGCCGTAGGTTGGGTTAACTAAGAGGTATTACTATTTTAAAACTTCAGGGACCTATTTTAAAGTATAAAAAGGTTGTGTCGTTAGGTGGCAGTAGTCTAATGGTTGTTGTTTTGCAGATACTGACTGTTAGCATATCGTTAGCTACGGTAGACTTTATATTAGGGAGAGCTATACGATGCCACCACATTTTATATAACGGGTGAGATATGAGTCTGTGAGGGCGTAGGAAAACGCTGCATCATATGCATTGCATGTTTTCAAAACTTTTCTTTGGGGGCTTTTGGTGTGTGCCGTTGTTGACCTTTGGTTGTCTCTATAGATGGAGACAATGGAGCACACGGATCAGGACGGCTGGACCCAGGGGTGCTACCATAATCGCCCTGGTTTCACCAGAGTTTTGTGGCAGATCTTGCAGGAGAAGGGCTTTGAGGAGCCTCCACTGTATATCTGGAAGCAGTTCGACACCTTGCAGCAGGTGGGATGTACAGTCTATGTACACATTCCAGAATCCGAGACACATGCCACCTGGAAGCTGGATGAGACCCGAGTTGAGGGTTTCGAGTTTGAAGATACGGTCCAGACTGCGGCCCTAGCAGCTCTTACGGAGCTATGTCAGAAGAACAAGTTCGAGATCGGTACCAGCTCCGCCAGATTCTTTCCGCTACAAGATCCAGAGGATGGAGTCTGGAAGCGGCGAGTTAAGGCCCTGAAGAACACGTCGAGGATAGAGAGTGATGAGGTGGCAGCATCGTCAGTAGACTATATGGTGTCCATGTTCAGTCTTCTCCAGATTTGTCAGAAGAGTTACCAGCGCCAGAGGGAGAAGAACACGGACTTCAAGATGAAAATGTTGGGAATGAAGTCTGGTCTGGAAGAAGCACAACGGGCTATGTTTGATAGGGAGCATGAGATGGAGAGATCGATGAGGGACATGGCTCGTAGGATGGACGAGAAGGATGCAGAGATACAACATCTTAAGGAAGTCGGGGCAGAGACTGCCGCAGCACAGACTGAAGCCATGGGAGTCAATACTCAGGAGATGCAGGCTCGCATCTCGATGCTGCAAGATGAGATTGTTGCCTTGAGGACAGCACTGGAGCAGTATGAGCATCTGGTAGCAGCTGCCAATCACCATGTTGAAGCACCACCAGCTCCAGCTCAGGATCAGCCACCAGCTCAGGAAGGAGCAGGTGAGGAGGTGGACATAGTGGGTATGGATCCTGCTCTAGCTGCACCACCAGCACCAGAGGATGCGCAGTTCGCAGATGAGGTACTGGAAGGTTTCGAGGGTTTTGAGTTCGAGGTCGAGGAACACAATGAAGCACTGCCAGAGGATCCAAATGCTTTTGCATGGGCTAATGCAAATGCGGATGGGTTCGATCCGGAGGGACAGGGACCACTGGAATTCAACCCCGTGGTGGTGGACGAGGATAGTGATGAGGAAGACCCCAGTGAGATCCAGGGGGAGTCCGGCATGACCACCGTCACTAGTTCCTCGTCTTCTTCGACTTCGTCGTCGGCTTCCAGTGCAGTCAGGTCGGACGGAAAATGGCTAATCAAAGGAACCAGCAGTCGAGCTCAAGGGAGGACCCCAATACTCCACCGGGACCTCCTACCTTGACAGACGCGTTTGCTCACCTGATAAACTCTGGGACGGAGCAAACCCGGCTGTTGAACTTGATTGCTCAGAACTTGGGCAATCGTTCGTCTGGGAGACAAGCTGGTCAGCAGGGAGTCACGTACTCTCAGTTCTTAGAGACCCACCCACCTGTCTTTAGTCAAGCTGAACATCCACTTGAGGCGCGGGAATGGATCCAGACTTTGGAGCAGAAGTTCCGGGTTATTCCCCAGTGTACGGAAGCCCAGAAGGTGGAGTTTGCAGGACTTCAGTTACAAGGCCCCGCTGGTACTTGGTGGGCAAGTTTCTTGTCTCGCCAACCGGCGGGAGGAGTGCTGAATTGGGAGGACTTCAAGACTGTTTTCTGTGCTCACTTCATCCCTGATGGTATCTTGAAGCTGAAATTGGAGGAGTTCCTGAGGTTACAGCAAGGTAACCGGAGTGTGCTGGATTATACTCGTAACTTTGAACATTTAGCCCAGTATGCTCCCGAACATGTTGATAGTGAGACGAAGAAGAGGGACTGTTATCTCCGAGGGCTTAACGTCCGGATGCAAGAGAAGCTGGTTACCTGCACTCTGCACAATTATGGAGAAGCAGTCAGTATGGCCATCTCCGCTGAGGCGAAGATGAAAGCCTTGGATGAGTCTATCAAGCGGGAGGAAGCTCTGAAGAGAAAGACCCCTCCCATGGGAGCCTCAAGTAGTGCTCCGCCACGATACAAGCTGGTATATCGTGGACCACCACGTCCTACCTTCCGTGCTCCGCAGCCACAGGCTTCACAATCACCATGGGCAGCGAGGAGTTCTTACAATGCACCTCGCCCAGCAAATCCTCAGTCTCAAGGTAATCGATATCCGGCAACGTCAGGTAACAAACAACCCTGTTACAATTGTGGCCAAGCTGGACACTTTGCTCGGGATTGTCGCCTTCCCAAGCAAGGGGGTACTCAGAATATCAAGGCCCAAACTTCCGGGCAAGGTGTGGGTCAGCGGTTTGTGAGGAAAAAGGTCTTTAGCGTCAAGACCGGCCGAGTTCATTATATGAATGTTGAGGAGATACCGGAAGGAGAGTCCGTTATGGCCGGTATGTTTTCTCTCAATCACCAACCCGCTGTTGTTTTATTTGATTCTGGTGCGTCACATACCTTTATAAGCAAAGCCTTTGTTGAGAAACATCAATTAGCCACTCGTGAGTTAAGAAATAAGTATGTGATAGAGTCTACCGGGGCAAAACAAACTACAAATTTAGTGGCTAGTGATGTGGCTTTAAGCTTAGAGGGTCACTTGATAAATGTTTTACCTTTAGTTCTTGAGGATCAGGGGATTGATATAATTTTGGGAATGAATTGGATGACCCAGAATAAGGTTTTGATAGATACAGGAGCTAGGAAGATCTGTTTTACCAATGCTCTTGGTCGAGAGGTGAAGATCACTTTACCTGCCCATCACACCTTAGGTTGTATGGCCAGAAAGACGAGAGCAGTGACTCTCGAGTCAATACCGGTGGTGAATGAATTTCCGGACGTCTTTCCGGAAGATCTACCGGGATTACCACCCGTAAGAGAGGTGGAGTTCACTATTGAACTTGAACCGGGGACAGCTCCTATATCTAGAAGGGCGTATAGAATGCCGCCTAAAGAACTAGCAGAACTGAAAGTACAATTGCAAGAATTACTAGATAAAGGTTTCATTCGACCTAGTGCTTCACCGTGGGGTTGTCCCGCAATATTCGTGAAAAAGAAAGATCACACCTTACGGTTGTGTGTGGATTACCGTCCATTGAATGCGGTAACCATCAAGAACAAGTATCCCTTACCCCGGATTGATCTATTGTTTGATCAATTGGCTGGAGCAAAGGTCTTTTCTAAGATCGATCTCCGGTCCGGGTATCATCAGATACGGATTAAGCCAGAAGATATCCCTAAAACGGCTTTCTCTACTAGATATGGTCTGTATGAATATCTAGTGATGTCTTTTGGATTGACGAATGCCCCAGCGCATTTTATGTATCTGATGAACACCGTGTTCATGCCTGAACTGGATAAATTTGTAGTGGTGTTCATTGATGATATTTTAGTGTTCTCTAAAAACGAAGAGGAACATGCTGAACACCTGCGCATAGTTTTGCAAAGGTTAAGAGATCATAAGTTATACGCAAAGTTGAGTAAGTGTGAGTTCTGGTTGAAAAAGGTACCTTTCTTGGGTCATGTTTTGTCGGCCGATGGGGTAGAAGTAGACCCGAGTAAAGTTGAGGAAGTGTTAAATTGGAAATCACCCCAGTCAGTAACCCAGGTTAGGAGTTTTCTGGGAATGGCCGGCTATTACCGACGGTTCATTCCAGATTTCTCCAAGATAGCTAAACCGTTAACTGAGTTACTTAAGAAGGAAAATAAGTTTGAATGGAGCGAGCAGTGTGAGGAAGCATTCCAGAAGTTAAAGGAGTTGTTGACTACAGCTCCGGTGCTAGCTCAGCCTGATATCGAGAAATCTTTTGATATCTATTGTGATGCTTCCGGAAAGGGTCTAGGCTGTGTGTTGATGCAAGAAGGTAGAGCCATTGCCTATGCTTCCCGGCAGTTAAAGCGACATGAAGAGAATTATCCTACACATGATTTAGAGTTGGCTGCCGTAGTGCACGCTCTTAAGATTTGGCGGCACTATCTTCTGGGAAGTGGGTGCCGAATCTATTCTGACCACAAAAGTTTAAAGTATATCTTTACCCAATCTGAGTTGAACATGCGTCAACGTAGGTGGTTGGAATTGATTAAGGATTATAACTTGGATATTCATTATCATCCGGGTAAAGCTAATGTGGTAGCTGATGCTTTGAGCCGGAAGGCTCAATGTCATTGTTTAACCGTCCATAGAAGGGCAAAGACCCTATGTCAGGAAATGGAAGAAATGGGGGTCGAGATGGTTATTCAAGGCTCTGTCCGGAATATCGTGATTCCCGACACCTTGAAAGAACAAATTGAAAGGGCACAAATAAAGGATAAGAAAATGAAAATCCTAAAGAAGCGCATTGCTGAGGGGAAACCCGTATGTTTTATGCAAGATGAAAATGGAATATTTTATTTCAAAAATAGAATTGTGGTGCCGAAAGACTGGGAGTTAAGGAGAAAGATTTTGGATGAAGCCCACCTGTCCAGATACTCTATTCATCCAGGAAGCACAAAGATGTACCATGACTTAAAACAGAGAGTTTGGTGGACTAGAATGAAGCGGGAGATTGCCCGTTATGTGTCGAGATGTGACACGTGCCGAAGGGTGAAGCCTATCACCCAGAAGGCAGCAGGATTATTACAACCTTTAAATGTTCCGGTGTGGAAATGGGAGGATATCTCCATGGACTTCATTGTAGGCTTACCTACTACCTTAAGAGGATATGATTCCATTTGGGTTATTGTTGACCGGTTAACCAAGTCAGCTCACTTTATACCGGTCAAGACTACCTATCGCGCAGAAAGATATGCAAACTTGTTCTTAGAACGGATTGTGTCTCTACACGGGGTACCCAAGACTATTACTTCCGATAGAGGTTCACAGTTTGTATCCCGGTTTTGGGAACAGTTACACCAAGTAATGGGTACTACCTTAATCCGAAGTTCTGCCTATCATCCACAAACTGGAGGGCAGACGGAGCGAGTTAACCAAATTTTGGAAGACATGCTGAGAGCATGTGTGTTGACTTTCTTTAAGAAATGGGATGAATGCTTACATTTGGCCGAATTCTCTTATAATAACAGCTATCAGTCCAGCATTCAAATGGCACCTTTTGAAGCTTTGTATGGCCGAAGGTGTAGAACACCATTGAATTGGACAGAGGCTGGAGAGAGATTCACTTTTGGACCGGATCTTGTTAAAGAAGCCGAGCAGAAAGTCGCTCAAATTCGGGAGCACATACGGATTGCTCAATCGCGACAAAAGAGCTATGCTGATAAAAGAAGAGCGCCATTACAATTCAAGGTGGGAGATTACGTTTATCTACGTGTATCTCCTATGAAAGGGATTCAAAGATTCGGAGTAAAAGGAAAATTAGCCCCAAGGTACATTGGTCCTTATGAGATTCTCGAACAGAAAGGTTCTGTGGCTTATCGCCTGGCTTTGAGTCCACAACTATCGACGGTGCATGATGTATTTCACGTATCTCAACTAAAGAAATGTCTACAAGTGCCAGAGAAGATTATTAATGATAATGACGTGGAACTAAGTCCCGATATGACCTACGAAGAGAAACCAATCCGAATTTTGGATGAAAAGACTCGAGATACTAGAGCAAGGAGTATCAAGTTCTATAAAGTACAATGGAGTAACCATACTCCCGAAGAGGCTACTTGGGAACAAGAGTCGTATTTAATTTCCCAGTATCCCGAGTTGTTTCAGTGAACGACAAGAAAAGTCTCTGTATATATGTAAGATAAACCCAATGTTTCCATTCCTCATGAAGGAAGTAAAGGTTTTAGGTGATGACACATTATCCTTTCCATTGTAAAGCCTTGAGCTTTATCACTACGGGAATCTCGGGACGAGATTCTTTTAAGGGGGAAGGGCTGTAACATCCCACTCGTTGGAAGCTTTTGAATGTGTGAATGAAGGACCGGTCAAATGAAAATGTAAAGAAAAAGAAAAGAGAAAAGAAGAAATTGTTGACTAAAGTCAACCATTGAGCAAAAATTTGGAAATTTGGGACATCAAGAATTTCTAAATGAAGTTCATAAGCTAATCAACTTAGTTATACAGCAATGATGAGAAAAATGTGAGAAAGAGTGCTTCAATTAAATGGAGGAAGAAATTGAAAAATGTCACTATTCCCTATCCGGCACCAACACTTAGGCGATTTCAGATTTTTCCTGAAAATTCGTTGGTGAGCAGCAATCTTCACAGCAGTTTAGCCATTGATCTGTGGGTGGTTTGGCCAAGGTTCCTTAAGCAAAGTTATCAAGGAAACTATAAAGAGCAACTTTTATTTTTGGGTCACACTCAGAAACTGGCTGGATCAAGGAGAAAAACAGGGATGAAAATCGATCAGAATGCTGTTTTCCGGAAATTCCGAACACTGGACAGCAGATTCGAATTTGGACAAATCGAGGTCAAATTTGAAGTTTTCTACAAAAACTTCCAATTAAAAAGTTGTTCTACTGAAGTTGAATTTAAAATTTGTCTTCAGCACCAGAGGCATGTTCTATTCAAGTTTTGAAAGTAATTTGCAAATTTCAGTTAGGGTTCTGAAATTTGGGGGAAGTTTGCAGCAGTGACTTTGGAGCTTAAATTCGGTGTCAATTCGAACTCAAATGAATAAAGTGTCAAAATAAGAAGTGAAATTGGATGGTTCCTTTACAAGTTTCGTGTTGGGAGTTTTTGGAGTTGTTACATGAATTTGAGAGAAATTGGCGCTGCAATCTCGGGAGAAATGGAGCTCAATTGGGGAATTGATGACGTCACGCTTAGCACACAGCTCGCCGCCGGCGCGCTTGGACCGCATCGCCGGCCACGCGTCGACGCCGCGCGAGGACAGCTGAGGCGGTGTCGCAGCTGGAGGTGTCGCGCGCGCTGCTGCATTGCTCGGGCGATAAAACGCGACCTCGGCCTCTCCTCCTCCCCTTTTCCGCTCCGCTCCTCTGTCACCGACCTCGCCGCCGTCAAGCCGGCGTCTGCAGCCGCCGTTGAGCTTGTTCCGCGTCCTCTCTAGCCACCTAAAGCTCCACCGTTGTCCACTGGTTCGTTTCCAACCGTTGGTGCTCTTTCTTCTTCACTCCATCGCCCGGCGCACTCTCGCCTTGAAGCTCGTCGTCGACGACACGCCGGGGTGAGCTCCTTCTCGTCGTTGTGCCTTTGTGGTTGTGCTGATCGGGGCTAGAGGGTGTAGTGCTGCTGCTTAGGGGTTTGGAAGGGTGTTAGAGGTTCGGTTTGGTCGAGCGCGACCGTTGCCGTGCTGGAACGTGTTCGACGCCATGGCGCTCCTCCGCCATGGCGGTCGCACGGCTGCAGCCCTGCTCGGAGCTCCTCCAGCCGAGTTTGAGTGCGCGCTGGGTGCGGGGAGCCATGCTGGTGCTCGTAGGATAAGTGGTAGGGTTGGACTTGCCGTAGTTGGCCCGTGGTGTGCTCGCCACCGCGTGCGCCGCGTGCGCGCTCGCCATGGCCGCCATGAGGAGTTCGTGGGTTAGCGCTGCGCGGGATGGCTCGAGGGGCGCGTGAGGTGTTTTAGGTCTAGGTGGTTCTCTAGGGTCGGTCGTAAGGTTGGTTGGAGCCGTGGGCTCGCCGGAGTACGGCAAGTCACCGGAACTCCGCCGCCGCGCCGCGGGGAGCCTAGGGTTAGGGTTCTCCGATCGAGCTTGGGCTTAGAATGGGTGCGCGGTGGTGCATAGATGCCCTAGGGCTAGTTGGCTCCATTGGGGGACCTCACCGTCGGCGGCCGTGCGGAGGTCAACGCCGGCGAGGGGGTGGTCCGCGCGGGAACTCTGTTCCGCGTGGGCGAGGACCTCGTCGGGGAAGACCGAGAAACCCGAGGGGTTTTCTGAAAGTTTACCAATTAGGTTTTAGGATTTAGTTTAATTTATATTTATTTACTGTTTTAATTCTAGAAAATTATAGGAAAGTCAGAAAAATATGAAATAAATTTTGATAAATTCCTTAGATTTTCCTTTATAATCTAAAAATGCTAAATACTAAAAGTGTGATGTTTAGAATTTATTAATAATATCAACTTAGAAAATAATTATTAGAAATGGCTAGAATAATGTTAAAAAAATATTCTACAAATAGGATTCTTGTGTTTTAAACACATTTTTACTAAATATATGATAGAGTTTATAGGAAATAATTTTATCACCCTTAGGAAATCTTTTATTCTTAACAAAATCAATAAAATAGTAAGGATTAATTCCCTCACTTTAATAACCAACTTTTTCTTTGGGAAAGGTCTAGGTGTCTTTGTTGGCTTGCAACTGTATCGAGAAGTGAACTTTGTGCTATGTTTTCAACTATTGCATTTCTCATCACTAACTTGCATCGCATTTAGAGTCGGAGACTCCGGAGGTGGAATACGTGGATTTCGCGGACGACTCGGTGCCGTACGAGGAGGTTTTCTTAGTTGCTCAAGAGTCTCAGGAAGCCGTCGAGACCGCTAATCTTTTTGAAACCCAAGGCAAGCCCCGGATGCATCTTTACCTACCTTGTTTCAACAGATCACGAGTCCAAAGGTTATGATTTTATGTGTGCATTAGGTTAGGAGTTGAATGCAAACCCTTGATGCATGAACCACTCCTTGATAGAACTACCTTTGCTAGGTCAAATAAGTAAAATGGTTAGAGAACAGATACTTAGCTATGCTTTGCCAGGTTCTAGTATAAATATGATGATCTAGGTTTTCACTAATCATAGATGAATCATATTTGAGATACTAAAGAGGGAGTGGGCAGAGGGTGATAGAACGGATTGGGGTAAGCTCGATCCTTAGCTCTGCCTACTAGCTAAATCGTTAAGGACCGATCCGTTGTTTAACAGTTGGATCAAGTGATTCTACCTGGTCTCTTACTGGGTAATGGGGCCAGTAAAGCCAATTAGATTAGCTGGCTCGTAGATTGGAAATATCGCTTACCGGTGCTTGCTGGGTCGGAGAAAGGCGGGATCGTCATCTGGAACTCACGGGGTGGTCGCCAGACGTGGGGCCCACGTGGGGATGCTTTCCCGGGTTCGGGTAAGGATATTTCCGGTCTTTGGTCCAACTGATTGAAAGGTTGTTACGGACAGCTGGCGCAGCTGTACGTGGCTGGTGACTAGGTATCTCCTGCAGGATGTATATGGATCCGGATCAACACTACTCTTGGTTATGAGTGCACTTGATCAGGTCTTAAACATCGTAGAGAAAACAAGTTGAACCATTATATGTGAGTGATTCAAATGCTGTTTGAACCTAGTATCACATGAATGAAAAAGATATTTACCACTTAGTGGATTAGCTAATACTAAACTGCAATAAAACTGCTTTATAAGGACCCATTGTTAGTAAGCTTTTTCCGCAAAGGTCAAGTCAGCCAAACAACCACCAAAAGCCTAATCATTCTCCTTGAGAGTCTTTTCTTTGGTAAGACGGGTAAGTCTTGCTGAGTACCTTCGTACTCAGGGTTCTTCCCTTTCTGTTTTTCCAGAGGAAGTTCCACAGGCTGAAGGAGAAGAGGAAGGCCCGAAGCCCTAGAGCCCCAGAGGTCCCAGGTGGCTCTAGATGTTCAGAGTACTGTAAAACTCTTCTGTCTCCTTAGGGTTATAAAGCTAGTTTGTATTGGACCCTTGTTCTATGGCTTGTATTTTAAAGAGTGTTTCAAACTCGAACTGTAATAACTCGTACGTTTCCGTATGTTTGTAAAAAGGTAATGCCTGTTATGTTATCCCCAACTCTGTAAAGATCCTAAGCTATGGTTCAGTATTGTCAGTGGATGATTCGGGATGTCCCGGGGACACTCGACAGACTACCGGGTTTAAACTGTTTGAAGTGCGTGCGGAGTTATCCTGAGTTAAGGTGACTCGACGCACTTGAGCCAGTTTAAATTGGGCGGTTCTGCCACATCTTTAGATTTCCTCGGAATTAACCCGCAGTCCACCCCTAATCAAAATTTTTACAAAAACTCCTAAACTTCCTTAGAATCAACCCACCGGCCTTTTCCCTCCCTCATAAATATTCATAAAGAACCCTCAAATTTTACTGAAATTACGTAACAACCCAAGCTATTAATTACTTCCCTACAACCAATACTATACGTACAATTCAACCACCAAAACGCGTTCCAACAAAAAAAAACCCAACATAAAATTTGTTCTAATTTCAAAACCTACAACTTTATTATATAACATATTTTTAAACCCAAAACGCACTTTCCACGTTCATTCACGCAGACATTTATCCACGACCCGTCGTATCTATGATTTAGATACCAAAACGTCCTCAAATTAAGAAGTGTTCAATACAAAAAAAAACAATCAAAATTCAGAAACATAAATCTTCGGACCGTACCAAAATTTTAAGTTCAAAGTGCCTCAATAATTAGTTTCTATAAATGATTATATAAGATCCGTAGGTCGATCCTTTATAATATATATTCATTTTTCTCACCTACACAAAACTATACGTTACTTAATATTGACAATCTTTGGTTTGTAAATAAATTGTGAACAACCAAACAATCTAAGGATTCTCATAACATATAACCCTCTATTAGACAGCTGCATAATAAACACCTTACAACATCTGTATAATAGGAATGTGCTACATAATAGGA
Source organism: Digitaria exilis (assembly GCA_015342445.1). Taxonomy (NCBI): domain Eukaryota; kingdom Viridiplantae; phylum Streptophyta; class Magnoliopsida; order Poales; family Poaceae; genus Digitaria; species Digitaria exilis. Next base: position 28,371 of record JACEFO010002895.1, read on the forward strand.
ATGTACAATGTATGCACCTACCGTCATGAACAGACTTTAGCTGCCAAGTCATGCACAGAGAATGCAATTACCGTGTCACACATGGAATTAGTTCTACGAGTTAATCTATGTATTTAAATGATTCCAAGTACGATGCTCTTCTACTGATAACATGTTATATAATTACTACTAGATATCGTGTACTCTGTTATTCAAATGCCGATTGCATATCATCAGTAAAGGCAAATAGGCAATTACTAAGGATCGACTTGGTTTTTGCTCGAGAACAAAAAGCAATACGAGGAGTCGCCTTTTTTACTAATATGTTGCCAAAAGACATGGAGTGATGACCTCTTGATTCTTGGATCTCTACCAAAAAAGTCATTTAATTTATTTTATTTTATTTAGTCAAAGATTAAGCCGCGCGCCAAGGTGCGTGCAAATCACTAGTGGATAAGGTAGAGGCGGGAGCACTTATCTCAGTGCCCACGGAAGTGTGAATTCAAGCCTAGGCGCACGCGATGGGATTGGTCATCCCTGTACCGCCGTTCTCGGCATATGCACAGAGGATGATTATGGTCTGGTTTAGTTTTGAAGATCTTATTATAACAAACACAATGGTGTGAGCAGAATTGAATTTAGATGATTTATTTGACGTTAATTGCCATGGAGACACGGATGAAGATACAGGTTAAAGACACACAAGTCGCAGCCGGTGGGCAGACGGGGCGGAGCGGATCGTGAGTAGAGATGACAACGGGTACGTACCCGCTGGGTAGTGCCATTCCATACCCGCACCCGCTAACTTAAAATCTACCCGCTAAAATACCCATACCCACGTCCGGGTACAACTTCCTACCCACACCCGCACCCGCACCGCCGCACGGGTATTTTTACCCGTTGGATTACCCTTACCCGATAACATACCCACTATAACTCATTTAAATCATGAATATAACACATGGTAAAAATGATATACCAACTAATTTAAGTAAATAGAAAAGACAATAGACAATTCTTAACTAAATTAATAGTCTAATGAACCAAAAGGTTATTAGTTCCTTACTAATATTAAGTCACCCTTCACTGATAATATACAAGTATATGAATTTAACTTATATAATAGCGGGTATATTTTACCCATGGGTACGTGGGTATGGGTAGCATGTACCCGTACCCTCACCCGTTTACCCGTCGGGTAGATGATTTTACCCATTAATGCACCCGCGGGTAACAATATCTTCCCATACCCGCCTCTTTGTCGGGTAAAACCCGTCGGGTAGCCGGGTTTCCGGTACCCATTGCCATCTCTAATCGTGAGGGCGTGACGCGATGCAGCACTACCCTCTGCGCAACACACCCAGACTCGACAGGCGGGACCATCGTAGGCCCGACCCCACTAATCAGCCTCAGGTCCTCCCGCGCGGCCCCATAACAAAAAATATGATATTTTGCTAAAATATTTGAATAAGACGAGTGGTCAAAGTTGGGGTAAAAAAAATCAAAGGACTTACAATTTGGGACGGATGGAGTACGTGCTAAGCCACGTTCGGAAAAAAAATATTATGATCCATACTAATGCGTTCCGAAGTTAAAAGACTACCTAGGCTATATGCATCAAATGAAAGTCAGTAGGGGGACACGTACCATCAACCAGGCCAACAATGTTTTCAACTCGTGTCTCCTTTGGCCATCTTGCATTCACAGATAGGATAATTAGGATTCCATATGCACATTGACCATCATTCTACAGCCGTACGTAAAATGAAGACATCAAACCAGAAAACTGACTTAAACTCTGATGTACTTCTCTGAACTGGCATGGGAATTCACCAATGATATTTCTCCCAGAACCTCGTTCAGATGTCCAAACAATATATATTTACCCAATGTTATAATGCTCTCTCATGAGGCTCATCAAGATCAATCACCTTCTACTTCTGCAAAGGTAGAATGTCACTTCACTTTTTTTTCTTTTTCTTCTTTTCCTTTTTTTCCATTGCTGATCATCTTGATAAGTTTTTTTTTACCTTCTAGAAAAAAATACAAATAAATGTAGGTTCAACTCAATGATTCTTGCACACAAGCCAGCTGGATATATGCTGGATAGAATAGGAATTAACATAAATCTTGAAGATACCGGAAAACGGCTATTTCCCGTGAGTACAAGTCTTTGCCGTGAGCCAAAAGTTGGGCTCTCGGCAAAGGAATTTTGCTGTGAGCTCGAAGAGGGAAGCTCTCGGCAACAACAGAACTCTCGGTAAAAGCTCTCTTTGCCGTGAGCTAGAAGACCGCGGCTCTCGGCAAAAGGGAGGCACTCGTCATAAAATGCCACATCACATGAACGTACATTGGTCGTGGAATGGCACGGTGCGGAGCCTAACGACCGTTAGCTCATTTGCCGAGAGCCTTCGGTTAGCTCACGGCAAAGAGAACGAATGCGCCACGCTCGTGCGTCCCTGTTGGCCAATGGCCGCAACGACCGGGGAAGGCGTTTGTCGAGAGGTCCGTGCCAGCTCACGGCAAAGTGTCACGCCGGTCGTTGGCCGCAACGGCCATGGGAGGCCCACGTGGTACGCTTCCGCTGCTGGTCTGGTACGGCACACTTTGCCTTGAGCTTGGTTGCCGAGCGCTTTATAGAACCTCACGGCAAAGAGGTCCTTTGACGTGAGCTTTGGAAAACCTCACGGTAAAAATTATCTTTTGTAATTTTTAAAAATAGTAAACAAAGTCTAAAAATCATAAAATTGTCGATGTCTAATAGTATGAGACACATAAGTTGTGGAGAAGGTTTGACAAGGTTTCGCACAAGTTTGTCTTGTACGACGCACAAAATCGAACATCTCTGTAGAAATTTCATAAACATGAGAAGAGATGACTAGTTTCTGAAGTCAAAGTGAAGATTGAGTTTGAGTTTCAAAACAGTGTGTATATGCTATAGACATTATAACATGGTCCTGCTGAAACGTTGGTAATTTTTTAGATATATTTTATATTTATTTGTATTTAAAATATACACAAAATAATGAATTTATTGAGACGTGCATGAAATAATGGAAAATTATGCAAACAAATAAGGTGATAATTATAGTGACTTCATAGAAAAGAAAGAATATGAAAGAAATTTGAAACAAAAATAAAAAGAAACGGGTATTTTTTTTTGCCATGAGGATTGGAAAACCTCACAGAAAATACGGACTTTGCGGCTCACGTGGCACGAGAAAAAATAGAAAAAATATATGCCGAGAGCCAGATCTGGTGCTCCCGGTGATTTAATTCGGGATCATTGTTTCCACATGATCTCCCGGTGATTTAATTCAACAATCCTCTCCTGTCGCCCTCGTCAGGCAAAAACGCCGGTGAGGTCACCGAGCCCTCGGTCGGACCTGGGTCGTCCGTCCGCCTGGCGGCGTCCTCTCTTGAGCCATGCAAGTAGACAGAAGACATTTGCCCCTTGATCAATGGGCTTGATCCTTCGAATGAAAACATACCCTACTAGTTGGCCCATGTTGTGTATGGTTGGCCAATTTTTACATGCCAACGGATTGGGCCGCTTTGGATCTATTACGTACTGGGCTTTTGCTGGATTAAAAGATGCGTAGGCCTCCCCTGCGGAAGACGAACGTCGTCGTCCCAGAGCCGTACTCTATCTTCTTCCCCACCACCACCAGCGCCGTCTGTCCAGGTTCCGGATCGGATCAGAAGGGACCGAACCCCTCCCTATACAACCTATACAAATCCACATAAGAGGCAATGCTTTTAGTTTGTCTCTAATCCTCGAGAAGGTGCCTAGATCGATTGAAATCCACCAATCCGTTCTTCAATTTCTCCTACCGCCGGGAAGATCTTTGTATCGATAGGTGGTGGGGGCAGGCATGGCAGGGTCAGCGCTCTTTCGATCTGCAGCTACCACGATGGCCCGCACACCTCGTCGCCTTCTTCTGCAGGGGAACCTCCGCCGCCTCCTAGGGCCAGGGCCAGAGCCGTCTAATCGCCTTTCGAGCTACTCCACCTCTACCAACCACAGGGTATGTACATCAGTATAGCATCAATCGCCGCTGATCTTTAAATTCTTATTCTTAGCGCTTCTGTCTCGTCGTCCCATATACATCTGCCACCGGCCACCCATCTATTACCGTGTTCCCTACTTTCTTTCTCTGTATATATTCGCAAGGAACCTTAGTTTAACAACTTATTGCCTCAATAAATCAAGCATATTCCTTGTTCATCTTAATTTAGGTCAGATTGTTTTTTGGGTCGCCATAGGATCATGTGTCTTTCATATTTATAAAAGAAAGGAAAAAAAATGTTTTGTATATAAAGGCTGAAACATCTTCCGAAGATTGTAACTTTTTTAGCACTTCTGTTTCTACTTCAATTGAACTTCTATACATTAATTGATCTCATTTATATAATTATGTTATTAATTTATAAATGTCTAATATATAGTTGTTTAACATGAAGCAGCCTGTTTAATGTTTAGTGTGATAGGTTAAGTTTATAAAACCTAAATACAGTGAAATTTCGGTGTATGCATGTTTATCATCACAATCAGGATCCTAGGTATGATACTAAAGGATCGCACTTTGATCCTGCACTTTGGATTACGATATAATAAATTAAAATCCATGGCTTATCCATGTCAGTGTCATACTGTCATCCCAGATCTAGCGACCATCTGACCTTATTTTCATCTTTATAACCTTGATATTCTTGCATTGGTAATGTTGTTCATTCTGTTATGTTTCTTCAGGGTTCTCAAACTCATGACAAGAATTTTTCCGTTGAGTGGGACGCGTATGATTTCTATCTCCAGTTTCGCTATAAAGAAACAACTGATACTTGTACCATGGTTTGAATTATCACTTGCATTTGTCGTTTTCAGGGCAAAGGCCGCTGCCATAGAAACTTTACCTAAGGTAGCTTGCTTCATGGCGTTGAGTACCTCCATGTTTCTATATTTTTGGGTTAATCCAGCACTGGACCGAATGAAGGACAGCCTGGATGCTATTAATATAGAACTGGATTGTAAAGACAGACATGAACGAAAGCATGGCTTGCTTGATAAGGAAAATCAGATTGAAGCTAGAGATCTAGTAGGTGAGTTTTCAGAAGACCAAACCATACAAATATCGGCTATTGGTTTTGTACTTCATTTTTTTGTGATGCCTATATGTATTTCAAGTTTCAAACTTTGTTATGTCTGTTGGATCAATGGTTAATCTACATTATATATATTGGTGGTGCAAAAACATCTGTTTCCTATTCGAAAGTGCTTTTCCTACGACCATGATTTGTTGTGTTGCCCTTTATCAGTGCAATTGCTAACATTTATTGATCTGTGCTACATCCAGGACAAGGCAAGGAGACTAATGGACACCAAGCTTCTTAGGCGATTAAGATGATCCTTGATGAAGCACACTGCAATTCCTAAATTTTATTGATATGTGCTACATCCAGGACAAGGCAAGAGACCGATGGACACCAAGCTTCTTAGGCGATTAAGATGATCCTTGATGAAGCAATAAATGAATTAAGCTGAGCGGTGTGCTTTATCTTTTTTTTTCAAAAATAGTAAACAATGATCTAGGTTATTATGATGCTGCCTCATGTTTCTTAATATGGTGATACATGTACCAATTCTATATGCTGAAGGTTCTGTGTAAGGTGTTCTATCATTATTTAGGGCATGTTTGATACCCCTAGCTAGAGCGAACTGACTAAACCTAAACGCACCCTAGAAGAAGTATTTTAACTCCTCCACCTTCTGAGAGGGAGCTAGAACTGACTAAAATTTTCTCTTTCCCACCCGTGCCCCTGGTCCACATTGGTGGATGCTGAAGCAACGGCGATGCGGCTCCAACCATGTTAGAGGGTCTGGCTGCCCACGCCCACACGCACCTACCCCAAGAAGGGTAGTTTGGTCCTTTTTTTACCAGCATTAAGGTCATTAGTTACTGCTTTAGCCAGTGGATCAAAACTCTTCTTTGGATGCGTATAGATTAAACACTATTCATACATCTTTTCCTTATTCATCCTATTCTTCCACTCACAAAACACACTTACTAGCACGACATACAATATTTCTGTGAATCTAGTGTTTTTTTCTCCAATCTAAACACACCTTAGTCACTTTGCTTTAGCTAGTTGAATCCAAACTTCGCTGCTTACCAGCACGACATACAATGTTGCTAGCTCAATCAAAGAAGCTTCCTGCAGGCACAAAGAAGAGCATGAACATCCACGCTACCAAATCAAAGCTAGGAAGGGAACCACTTTCATGCAACGGTGGGCTGTCCCAAGCCAAGGTCACCGAGGACATGGCTGTCACAGCACTTGCACCTGGACAGAGAATATGCACATAATATAGCGCACGACTAATCCAAATAAGCAGAAGAGGAATATGCGTCCGAGGGGGTGTTCTTCACATGTCTCTGTTAGCAGGGATTTGGAGCGTCTAGACAGGTGGAGTGATGGAGATGGTGAATCGAAAGTTAGGGTAGCCTGGCGAGAGGAAGAAGGAAGAGGGGGAACTGGGGAATTTTACCTTATGAAAGCCGGCGCGTGCGTCGGCCGGAGAGGCTGGCCACGTCGCCGACTTTTTCTGGCCGTCCGATCGGCCGGACAGACGGTCCAGATCGTGTTAATTTTTCGTCAATTTACGAAGAAAACCCTGAACTTTATGGTCGTCCACTCATTTAACAAAAACCCCCTGAATTTATAGATATACAACCCGTCGTCTAACCTGTTTCAGGATTTTTTAAGAAACCCTCGGATTTTCTCGGAATTAACCCGCAGGCCACCTCCAACCGGCCAATCAATTTTTTTTAAAAAAACTCCTAAACTTCCTTAGAATCAACCCGCTGGCCTTTTTCCTCCCTCATAAATATTCTTAAAGAACCCTCAAATTTTACTGAAATTACGTAAAACCTATTCTATTAATTACTTCCCTACAACCAATACTATACGTACAATTCAACCACCAAAACACTTTCCAACCAAAAAAACCCAACATAAAATTTGTTCTAATTTCAAAACCTAGAACTTTATTATATAACATATTTTTAATCCCAAAAGCGCTTTCCACATTCATTCACACAGACATTTATCTACGACCCGTCCTTTCTACGATTCAGATACCAAAACGTCCTCAAATTAAGAAGTGTTCAAACAAAAAACAATCAAAATTAAAAAAACATAAATCTTCGGACCGTACGCCGGTCGGAGAGGCTGGCCACGTCGCCGGCGTTTTCCGGCCGGCCCAGATCGTTCCATCTTTCGTCAATTTACAAAAAAAACCTGAACTTTATGAAAACACAACCCACCGTCCACTCATTTAACAAAAAAACCCTACATTTTATAGATATACAACCAGCCGTCTATCCCTCTTTCATGATTTTTTTAAAGAAACCTTTGGATTTCCTCAGAATTAACCCGCAGTCCACCCCCAATCAAAATTTTTACAAAAACTCCTAAACTTCCTTAGAATCAACCCACAGGCCTTTTCCCTCCCTCATAAATATTCATAAAGAACCCTAAAATTTTACTGAAATTACGTAACTACCCAAGCTATTAATTACTTCCCTACAACCAATACTATACGTACAATTCAACCACCAAAACGCGTTCCAACCAAAAAAAATCCAACATAAAATTTGTTCTAATTTCAAAACCTACAACTTTATTATATAACATATTTTTAAACCCGAAAGCACTTTCCACATTCATTCACGCAGACATTTATCCACGACCCGTCATATCTATGATTTAGATACCAAAACGTCCTCAAATTAAGAAGTGTTCAATACAAAAAAACAATCAAAATTCAAAAACATAAATCTTCGGACCGTACCAAAATTTTAAATTCAAAGTGCCTCAATAATTAGTTCCTATAAATGATTATATAAGATCTGTAGGTCGATCCTTTATAATATATATTCATTTTCCTCACCTACACAAAACTATACGTTACCTAATATTGACAATCTTTGGTTTGTAAATAAATTATGAACAACCAAACAATCTAAGGATTCTCATAACATATAACCCTCTATTAGACAGCTGCATAATAAACACCTTACAACATCTGTATAATAGGAATGTGCTACATAATAAGAATGTACAATGTATGCACCTACCGTCATGAACAGACTTTAGCTGCCAAGTCATGCACAGAGAATGCAATTACCGTGTCACACATGGAATTAGTTCTACGAGTTAATCTATGTATTTAAATGATTCCAACTACGATGCTCTTCTACTGTATGATAACATGATATATAATTACTACTAGATATCGTGCACTCTGTTATTCAAATGCCGATTGCATATCATCAGTAAAGGCAAATAGGCAATTACTAAGGATCGACTTGGTTTTTGCTCGAGAACAAAAAGCAATACGAGGAGAGCCTTTTTTACTAATATGTTGCCAAAAGACATGGAGTGATGACCTCTTGATTCTTGGATCTCAACCAAAAAAGTCATTTATTTTATTTATTTTATTTTATTTTATTTAGTCAAAGATTAAGCCGCGCGCCAAGGCGCGCGCAAATCACTAGTGCATATCTCGGTGCCCACGGAAGTGCGAATTCAAGCCTAGGCGCACGCGATGGGATTGGCTATCCCTGTAACGCCGTTCTCGGCATATGCAGAGAGGAGGATTATGGTCTGGTTTAGTTTTGAAGATCTTATTATAACAAACACAATGGTGTGAGCAGAATTGAATTTAGATGATTTATTTGACGTTAATTGCCATGGAGACACGGATGAAGATACAGGTTAAAGACACACAAGTCGCAGCCGGTGGGCAGACGGGGCGGAGCGGATCGTGAGTAGAGATGACAACGGGTACGTACCCGCTGGGTAGTGCCATTCCATACCCGCACCCGCTAACTTAAAATCTACCCGCTAAAATACCCATACCCACGTCCGGGTACAACTTCCTACCCACACCCGCACACGCACTGCCGCCCGGGTATTTTTACCCGCTGGGTTACCCGTACCCGATAACATACCCACTATAACTCATTTAAATCATGAATATAACACATGGTAAAAATGATATACCAACTAATTTAAGTAAATAGAAAAGACAATAGACAATTCTTAAACTAAATTAATAGTCTAATGAACCAAAAGGTTATTAGTTCCTTACTAATATTAAGTCACCCTTCACTGATAATATACAAGTATATGAATTTAACTTATATAATAGCGGGTATATTTTACCCATCGGTACGTGGGTATGGGTCCGTCGGGTAGATGATTTTACCCATTAATGCACCCGCAGGTAACAATATCTTCCCATACCCGCCTCTTTGTCGGGTAAAACCCGTCGAGTAGCCGGGTTTCGGGTACCCATTGCTATCTCTAATCGTGAGGGTGTGACGCGATGTAGCACTATCCTCTGCGCAACACACGCAGACCCAACAGGCGGGACCATCGTAGGCCCAACCCCACTAATCAGCCTCAGGTCCTCCCGCGCGGCCCCATAACAAAAAATATGATATTTTGCTAAAATATTTGAATAAGACGAGTGGTCAAAGTTGGGGTAAAAAAAATCAAAGGACTTACAATTTGGGACGGATGGAGTACGTGCTAAGCCACGTTCGAAAAAAAATATTATGATCCATACTAATGCGTTCTGAAGTTAAAAGACTACCTAGGCTAGATGCATCAAATGAAAGTCAGTAGGGGGGACACGTACCATCAACCAGGCCAACAATGTTTGCAACTCGTGTCTCCTTTGGCCATCTTGCATTCACAGATAGGATAATTAGGATTCCATATGCACATTGACCATCATTGTACAGCCGTACGTAAAATGAAGACATCAAACCAGAAAACTGACTTAAACTCTGATGTACTTCTCTGAACTGGCATGGGAATTCACCAATGATATTTCTCCCAGAACCTCGTTCAGATGTCCAAACAATATATATTTACCCAATGTTATAATGTTCTCTCATGAGGCTCATCAAGATCAATCACCTTCTACTTCTGCAAAGGTAGAATGTCACTTCACTTTTTTTCTTTTTCTTCTTTTCCTTTTTTCCATTGCTGATCATCTTGATGAGTTTTTTTTTACCTTCTAGAAAAAAATACAAATAAATGTAGGTTCAACTCAATGATTCTTGCACACAAGCCAGCTGGATATATGCTGGATAGAATAGGAATTAACATAAATCTTGAAGAATTGTTTCTTTAATCACTACCGGAAAACGGCTATTTCCTGTGAGTACAAGTCTTTGCCGTGAGCCAAAAGTCGGGCTCTCGGCAAAGGAATTTTGCCGTGAGCTCGAAGAGGGAAGCTCTCGGCAACAACAGAACTCTCGGTAAAAGCTCTCTTTGCCGTGAGCTAGAAGACCGCGGCTCTCGGCAAAAAGGGAGCCACTCGTCATAAAATGCCACATCACTTGAACGTACATTGGTCGTGGAATGGCACGGTGCGGAGCCTAACGACCGTTAGCTCATTTGCCGAGAGCCTTTGGTTAGCTCACGGCAAAGAGAACGAATGTGCCACGCTCGTGCGTCCCTGTTGGCCAATGGCCGCAACGACCGGGGAAGGCGTTTGTCGAGAGGTCCGTGCCAGCTCACGGCAAAGTGTCCCGCCGGTCGTTGGCCGCAACGGCCATGGGAGGCCCACGTGGTACGCTTCCGCTGCTGGTCTGGTACGGCACACTTTGCCTTGAGCTTGGTTGCCGAGCGCTTTATAGAACCTCACGGCAAAGAGGTCCTTTGCCGTGAGCTTTGGAAAACCTCACGGCAAAAATTATCTTTTGTAATTTTTAAAAATAGCAAACAAAGTCTAAAAATCATAAAATTGTCGATGTCTAATAATATGAGACACATAGGTTGTGGAGAAGGTTTGACAAGGTTTCGCACAAGTTTGTCTTGTACGACGCACAAAATCGAACATCTCTGTAGAAATTTCATAAACATGAGAAGAGATGACTAGTTTCTGAAGTCAAAGTGAAGATTGAGTTTGAGTTTCAAAACAGTGTGTATATGCTATAGACACTATAACATGGTCCTGCTGAAAGGTTGGTAATTTTTTAGATATATTTATATTTATTTGTATTTAAAATATACACAAAATAATGAATTTATTGAGACATGCATGAAATAATGGAAAATTATGCAAACAAATACGACTAATGTTATTTATATGGAAGTCCACGAAATAAGGTGATAATTATAGTGACTTTATAGAAAAGAAAGAATATGAAAGAAATTTGAAACAAAAATAAAAAGAAACGGGTAATATTTTTTGCCATGAGGATTGGAAAACCTCACAGAAAATACGGACTTTGCCGTGAGCTAGGTTTGGCTCACGGCAAACAGGCTCACGTGGCATGAGAAAAAATAGAAAAAAAATATATGCCGAGAGCCAGATCTGGCGCTCGGCAAAGACGTCTTTGTTGTGGGCCGGATCTGGCCAGCTCTCGGCAAAGAGGCCTTTGCCGTGGGCCGATCTGGCCAACGGCAAACCCGTCCCACCTGGGCCGGCCTTATCCCTCTCCTTCCTCTCTTCCTCTCTTTCACTTCTCATTTTTTTGACCAGCCGCCTCCGCCACTCCCTCACCGCCTCGCCGCTCCCTCGCCCTTGCCGCTCTCTCACCACGCCAGGCCACCGCCTCGCCTCGCCACTGACACACCGCGCCAGGCCACTGCCTCATCGCGCCAACCTGCCGCTTCGCCTTGCCGCCACCCTCGCCGCGCCGCCTCGCCTCGCCCCTCGCCTTGCCACCTCACGTCGCGGCGCCGCGTCGGGCCCCCGACGCCAGCCACGCCGCGTCGAGCACCCAACGCCAGGCTGCGCCGCCTCGACCCCGACGCCGGCCCCTGACGCCAGGCCACGCCGCCTCGGGCCCCGACAGCCCCTGAGTGCTCCAAACGGCCTCGTGGACGGCCCGGCCCTCGAGGTTTGCAATGAAATCTTGTGAATTTGCAATGAACTCTTGTGGATTTTGTTTTCATGCTAATTGGCTAGAGTGGTGTTAATTGTGTGAGAATTGATAGTGAATTTGCCATGAACTCTTATGAATTTTGTTTACTATATAAAAATTAATTAGATTTTGATTTTTTTAAGAAATTATAGTATTGATATAGCATTGAATTTGAAATTATTAGAATTCATAAAGCATGTGAGTTAGTTTTGTAAGGATTGATGATGAATTTTCGACCATCGTGTCATGAATTTATATGATGATTCTTGGTCATCGTGCCCTGAATTAGTGTGTTCATTGTTGGCCATCGTGCCCTGGATTTGTTGCGGGTCTTAGATAACTCAGCGTGCAGGGGAGTTGCTGCCAAAATTTGCATTTGACATTGTTATTTTTTTTATGTGTAGGTAGAGGCTGCTTTTGACTTGTGACCTTGCATGACGGCGAGGTGGGACATTAAACCCTCCTCTCTTTATGTTCATGTTTGTAGTTCACGTAACCAAGTTAGGCGTCTCCCATTCGGAAGAGATACGGTTCGAAATTGTATCTGTTTCAAATTGTCCACATTTTTTGACAGCCCAAGGATGTGTCGATGTGGTTAGTCTCCATGTTCTACTTCTATCCGGGACAGAATTTCAGCTGCATCTCCCTGTTGTTCTCCGGATACACACTCTCCTTGCAAGGACGTGTATCTGGAGAACAACGGGGAGGTGCTGCCGAAATTTTGTCTCGGATAGAAGTAGAGCATGGAGACTAAGCACATCAGCGCATCCTCGGATGGGATTAGGACCTATCTTCACCTATTAAAAAGTATAAGGAGCGTGTAGATACTTAAGATTTTTATATTGCTCGTTGATAACGTTTAGGATGGATGACCGTGAGTGGATGTACATGGGCCGCCCGAGTAATTGATAGTTTACAGCCGAATGGATTGAGAAGATCGTGGAATTCGTGAAACTAGCATTTCAAAATGCTAAAGGAGCAACCAGGACTTGGTGTCCATGTAACGTTTGTAAAAACAAGAAACAACAACCCAAGGATGTCATGAGTACACATATTTGCAAGAACGGATATGGTGTCGGCTATACACGGTGGAAGTATCATGGTGAAGTCGACGATTGTGTGAGAGAGGAGGTCGTGGGACAGCGCATCATGGATTATGATGCTGAAGCTGGGGTAGGCGACATGTTAAATGACTTTGGTGAAGCACGCTTCAATGAAGAACCTATAGAGGAGTAGCAGGAGGCAACCACAAAGGCATACTACGACATGTTATTCGTGGCTCAACAACCCCTTCAAGGGCATACCAAGGTTTCTCAGCTGAATGGCATTGCACGCCTTATGGCCTAAAGTCCCAGTACAACCTTGGTCGGGATGCCTTCGATAATATGTTGAAATTTGTTGGCATTCTGATTCAAGAGCCTCACAATCTACCTCTGAACATGTACGAGGCAAAAAAAACTTGATGAGAACAGGACACCATCGGATACAAACAATGGTCATAAGGTGAATTTATTTCCCCATTTGCATAATGATTTGTTGTACAATTCACTTGGTTCCACATGTCCATGTCATTATTTGACTAAAGGTACAAATGCATTATTACAATGTCTTCGCGGGCTTGTTATTCACACATGGGACCCAGGCCTAAGATGGAGTAGGCCCCAGACATATGGAGAGAGCTTCAAAGATGCTCAAGGACGTCCTCCACCTTGGCCGCCACCTTAGGAGACCAGCAAGGGCGCCCAAGTCAAGATGGAGGCCCATTACAACTCGAGTTCGAGTCCACCTCGGAGTCTAGGAACTGCCTTCGGTAAAACAGACGCCCAGGCCACATACGGAGTCCGATTTCGACGATCCACATATGGTTGGAAAGAAGATTTCATAGAGCTTCCAATGGCGCTGGTTTGAGGCCAAAATTTCTTCTGAGTCGTGGGGAATCGTCCGAACAAGGTGGCGTCCAGAATCTGTCCCGGTGCTGCGTCACCGACTTTTGGCCTTTGGGCCGTGTATCGTCGTCAAGCCCATTAGGGGGCGTGAGCAGGGGGTCATCCACGACCCTAAGCTCTATAATTCAGTAGCCGCCGCCTTCCTTAGGGTTTGGGTTTTGCTTAGATTAATCTGTCAAGAACAGTTTCGCCGTTGCATCGGTTTGTGAGACCCCAACTCGTGAGATTAATCATACATCTGCAATTTGGTTACATCGTACTTTGTTCTTGCTTGTGTTCTTCGATTCGCAGGCAGGGATTAGCCTTCTTGTCGAGGTCGACCGTGCATCCGCCGGTCGATAACCTGAGGAGACGTGGTGCTGCGATTGCGGGGCTCGGAACGTGTTGTTCGAAAGCCGGATCGATTTGTGTCGCGACTCCACCAAATCGTCGCTTATTTGAACCTTTCGGAAGATCGGGATCCCTAGTGGCCATCAATTGGTATCAGAGCTTCAGGTTTACCGTCAGGTTCACCCTTACCCTAGTTTAGTTTGTGTCGTTGGTCCTAAAAATCCAGAAAATTGCCCTACAAAAATATATGTTATCATTGTTTCTGCTGTCCTATAACCTCTTTTGTGCCCCCCAATTTTTCTTTTCAGATTGCTTTTCTGAATTTTAGTCCCTCGTTGTGTCGTTGTGTTCGTCGTGTCTAGGTTTTGTTTCTTGTCTAGTCAAGTCGAGTAGGATTTTTGTTCTGTTTAAGTTGTCATTCGTGTGGATCTTTGAAGGGAAGACAATCTGATCCAAGTGCTTGTCTCATGCTCCATGTTAATTAATAACAGCACAATATATTTTTGCATCCTATATGCATGTTGCAGCTAAGATATTGGTTTGCCGTGTACCTTTAAAAAATTAGAAGGCAAAGGATAGTTGATTGGTGCATCCTGCACATTGCTGTGAAAATTTTTGGCAGCCTTCCAAAATTCCATCGTCCATTGTGACATATCTTGCGGCACATTCTAAGTAGAAAAAAAGAAAAAGGCGAGGTGCAAAAAAAAAAACAAAAGAGCCGCACCAAAGAAAAAAGAAGGAAAGAAAAGAGTAGAAAAAAATCAGTATTGCTGCATCCTATGAGTCCTTGAGCTGAGTTGTATTATTACTTGCTTGAACTAGGTCTGAGACGAGTTTAGGTCGGTGACATAGACTAGCTTGGGACTAATTTTCAGCTTTGCAATTTCTGAATTGAATTATTGATATTCCTTGCTACATATTTTTGGCCTTCCTATAGCTCTACATATTACTTTTGGATAACACAGTTTTTGGCCTTTGCAATCGCTGGATCACATCATCCAGGTAATCCTTTGCTTTGCTGGTAAGAACCTTGTAAGACCTTGTTAAGGAGTTTCCTTTTGCTGTGTTGATTGATTGGGAGGCACCATCACACATTTGCGTAGGAGATTATTAGGGATAATCAGTTATTGTCCTTTCTTCTGTGATTAACATTTTGCAGGACAATATGGATATCATAGAACAACACGTGTTCAGTTCTCAAATGCAGAAGGCAGAGCAAAATCAAGTCAACAATTTGTTTCAGACTTTCTTTGTTGTGAGGAATCGACGTTGCCGTGTCATCATTGACCATGATAGCAGCTGCAACATTGCAAGTTTAGAGTTGGTCGACAAGCTTGGCTTGACCACAGAGCCGCATCCATCTCCGTACTACATCCACTCGGTAAATTCTTGCGATATCATAAAGGTAGATAAGATTGCACATATAGAATTTTTTATTGATGTTTACAAGGATAGTGCAAAATTTGACATAATACCTATGCAAGCATGCAATTTGTTATTTGGTGAACCATGGATATCTGAAAATAATGTTGTGCATAATACAATTGCTAGTGATTATTCTTTCAAATATAAAGGAAAAAACATTATTCTTAAACCTATGAGTATTGCTGAAATTTTAAAAGAAGATCTCATGAGAGTAGAGAGAAGAAAGAATGAGCCTTTTAGAAAAGAATGGGCAATTTTAGATGTTACAACACCTACATCTAAATCTGAAATTTTACGAAAAGATCATGCTATTTTGCCTCTTGTTGGAACTAATGTTTTGCAGCATATACCCAAACAAGAAGAAAACTAGGGTTTGGGTTTTGCTTAGATTAATCTGTCAAGAACAGTTTCGCCGTTGCATCGGTTTGTGAGACCCCAACTCGTGAGATTAATCATACATCTGCAATTTGGTTGCATCGTACTTTGTTCTTGCTTGTGTTCTTTGATTCGCAGGCAGGGATTAGCCTTCTTGGTGAGGTCGACCGTGCATCCGCCGGTCGATAACCTGAGGAGACGTGGTGCTGCGATTGCGGGGCTCGGAACGTGTTATTCGGAAGCCGGATCGATTTGTGTCGCGACTCCACCAAATCGTCGCTTATCTGAACCTTTCGGAAGATCGGGATCCCTAGTGGCCATCAAAACTCCTCATGGCACTCAAGATGCCCTATGAGCAGATACACGCTTGTCCAAATGGATGCATCTTATTTAGGAAAGAACACGAGAAAGTGAATTACTGCCCAAAGTACAAATCCTCTCGGTACGTGGAGCAAGACTGTGGTGATGATCATAAGAAGAAGAGCAAGCTCCCCATGAAAATCTTACGATACATGCCGGTCATACCGAGGATCCAACGGCTTTACCTGACCGAGGAAACCGTGAAACAGATGACATGGCACAAAGATGGACGTCGATACAATCCTGATAAATGGTACATCCATCTGACGGTGAATCATGGCAACGGTTTAATCAAATTTATCATGAGAAAGATAATGAAGCCCGTAATGTTCGTGTTGCTCTGGCTACAGATGGGTTCCAACCTTATGGGATGGGGGCTACCTCATACACTTGCTGGCCCGTGTTTGTTATCCCTCTCAATCTCTCCCCCGACATCATATTTACTCGGCAGAATATATTCCTGTCCTTGATAATTCCTAACCAACCGGGGACTAATATGAATGTGTATATGAAGCCTCTAATTGATGAATTGGAGCGTGCTTGGGAAGAATGGGTACTGACATACGATCGAGGTACAAAGAGAAACTTCATAATACATGTTTGGTACCACTACTCCCTGCATGACTTCCTAGCATATGGGATATTCTGCGGCTGGTGTGTGCATGGGATGATGCCATGCCCAATATGCAAGGCAGCTGTGAATTTCATTTGGTTGAAGAAGGGTGGCAAGTATTCCGCGTTCGACAAACATCAGCAATTCCTCCCTCTGAACCATCCATTCAGGCGAGACATAAAGAACTTCATGAAAGGTCTTGTAGTTACAGACCCTCCACCGCACATTATGACCGGTGCTGAGGTTTGTGCTCAGGTAGATGCTCTCCAGGCCAACCAACAAGGTAGTTTTGTAGGATATGGTTAGGATCGTAATTGGATTCATAGTTCAGGATTGTGGAAGCTCCCCTATATGGCAGACATTCTTCTTCCGCAGACCCCAGCCTCAGTGTACACCAATCCGACAATCGCCCCACGGCTTAGTACGTACACACAGAGGGCAAGAGAGGTCCATGGGTCAGAGTACGATCCAAGCACCCAGAATATTGATGGACGAATCGTCATGGAGGTAGAAGGAGGCAAAAAGCATGGGCGTTACTAGATGGGTGACGACACGATCGACTCGGCCTTGACGCCAATACTCTTCGAGATTCGAGCAAGAGCGCCGAGCAGAAGCGATGCCATACGCCCAAGACAAACCGTTAACCAGATACATATAGCGAGTCTACAGGTTGTTCCTGTTTGCTTCGGGCTTTTTTAAATTCTGACACTATTGATTTGCATTCTAACATATTTTACGTTGCAGTCCCAGCTACAAGAAGAGAGGAGCCAACTGGAGCAAATAGAGGTCTCCATGAGCCAAATGTACCTTTGGATGCAGAATGTGGGTGCTCATATCTCTATACCTCCGCCACAGATTCAATTGTACCCACCACCTCTTCAACACACCCCTGTGAGTATGAATGGTTTAGTTTGTATGTTGGTAGCTTAATTCTGACCTCACACGTGCAATATATTATTCTTTGTGTAGAGCTATCGGAGGCATCAAATGATCTTGCTGCTATGTGTCGCTTGGTGCTACTGTGTGACCTTGGGGGACTTGGGGCTCTCAGCCGTCGTAGAAAAACCCACAGGATCAGGATCTATCCACACCCTCCCCCTCCAACCATTGGGATTGAAGGCCATATTACTAGGTAGTGAACTTGTTGCTGTTTGATTGAACTTGGTTTGGATATCGTGAAACTAAAGTGTTTGTCGTTGAACTTGTAGTTTATCTTTCTCGTTATGTAATAATTATGGACTATCTGTGGTTGCGGACTATATGTGGTTGTGCAATGTCTATATAAACTGCCTGTGTGATAAATTTTTGAGTGGGGTACCATATAAAAAAATAGAAAAAATAGGTATAGATTCAACTGTTTGCCGAGGCTCTCGGCAAACAAGTCCTTTGCCGAGAGGATATGACTCAGGCTCACGGTAAAGAGCCATTTCTGGGATTTGTGAGGGCTTTTTGCCGACAGTCTGGGCAGGCTCACAACAAATAGGCTTGTCTTTGCCGTGAGCCTCGGTCTGGGCTCACGGCAAACAGGCTTGCCTTTGCCGTGAGTCTTCTCCTTAGCTCTCGGCAAACAGTCTTCTCCTTAGTTCTCGGCAAAGGGTTTACCGAGAGGCCGTAGTTAGGCTCTTGGCAAAGGGTCCTTTGCCGATAGGATGGTTGCCGAGAGCGTCCTCACGGCAAACTCTTTGGGTTTTGGGCCTTTGCCGAGAGCATTGGGGCTCATGGCAAACTACCTAAATCCGGTAGTCAATGTAGCGGTAGACGTTCTCTGCCTTATTCATAGAATGGCATCCCAATTGCACAAATCAGGTATTAGCAATGGCACATGAGGAAATGGCACTCAGAGAATGCGAGATGTACCTGATAAATAAATCCCACAGCACCGCAGAGTAAACACTACAAGAAATGGCAGCTGCCACAACAATCTTCAGAACAAATCCCATGTGTCCCTAGTTTTCTGCCAATAATGATTGGGCACTCCCATAACCTGTACTAGCTCTATTCCAGAATATAGCAACGTTTAGACTTTTTCAAAGTCAAACATTTTTAACTTTGACCAACACTATTTTCAAAAATATAATTTATTTTGAGTGAAAAGGTACATGTTAAAATAGTTCCTTTCGTGACCGATCTATAAATATAGTTCTTACTTTGCCAATCTGTGTATTTTTTTTTACTATTTATGGTCAAAGTTATTAATGTTTGACTTTGGAAAAAGCTAAACGTTGCTATATTCTGGAACGGAGGGAGTATTTGTTTGATAGAGTTAATGCAAGAACAAATCAATAGTGCATTTTAAAGTAAATAAGTCTCACAAGCATAGTAGGTTCAATCGAAACCTGGTTCAGGGACTTCTAAACTTCAGGCCTAGACATACAACAGGAGTACTTTTAATATACACATACTATGACCTCGTCGCGCACCATATAGGGAATTGTCAGCAGCAATGTATCAAGACGCGGACAAAAATCTATCACCACTGTACTTTCCAATTTCCATTCGGAGACCATAAGGCAGTCGTGTATTACACATTGCAGATATCAGTAGACAACATTCATGGAAATTGGGATTTTTGTTTTGTTTTACATAATCAGTGGTAGGATTGCGGATCCTACCGGGCTTCTCACGTAGTCTGTAGGGGTGGCGAGGAGGAGGTGGAGGGCGATGAGGACGGCGCAGGGCGCCGTGATGTCGCGAGGCAAGAGAGAGACGGCGAGTTGGGGTTCGGCCTTGAGGCCAGACAAAGATATATGCCTTGCTTGATTCAATCTCTAGTTTAGGGATATTTATATCCCAATAACAATCTCTTAAGGAAAGATAACAATTACTGAATAATATATATAGAAACCCTAGCCACTACGGCGGCGACGCGAATACGTGAGCAGGGGCATGGGCGCCTGCCCGTGGCCGCCCTGGGCTCCCGGCTGGCCAGCTGCGGCCGGCTGTGTGGGCCCTGGCCGGCCGCCGGCTCCTAGGCCATAACATCTCTCCTCTCCTCGTGAAACAGCTCGTCCTCGAACCAGAAGTTAGGGCAGCGGTCTTTGAAATCCTGCAAAGGTTCCCAAGCCACAATAGGTGCCATTTGTTTCTGGGCAGAATAATAGGTGTCATTTCTTTCTGGGCAGATCAAACAAGCACACAAGTTTCTTCCAGCATGCAGTGTATGAAATTATCCACGAAGGAAGAAAAGCAAATTACACCTAAATGGAACGCAACCATAGACAAATGCCGTGTTTAGTTAAGAAGTTCTTTTGGACTCTACTATTCATCTCTCTCAGAAAACACGTTTTTCAGAAAAGTTCCACTCTAATTTTGTTCAACTTTTTTATTCATCACTCTCACAGAACACGCTTGTCAGAAAAAGTTTTTTTCTCCCCCACCAACTAAACACTCGCAAAGGATGTTATAGCCCGGATAGGTGCAACAGAAGATACCTTGAGAGAGCACTGACTACTGAGCACGGAAGCTCGAGTCCGTGCTTAGCGGCAACGTCAGGCTAGCTGCAGCCACCGCGTTGTGCTGTAGCAGCGGCAGTGACAATCTCGCGCAGCACCCCAGGTCCACCGGCATCCTGCACAATCGCCCCTGGTTCTGAGTACGGAGCGGAAGAGGAAGCCAAACTCCCGTGTCCTGGGGTTTGAACTTTGTCCAAATAAAAACAGAAATCGGAGAAGGAAGCCAAGCTCCCGTGGCACTTTTTGCCATGTTCAGATGGTAAAAGTTCTTTTTACTTCCTATTCATCCTCATTATAGAACACGTATTTTTCAAAAAAAAAAAATTCACCTTTTCTATTTATCTCCCTCACATAACACGTATCTTAGCAAAAAAAAGTATTTTCCCTCGCTTTATTTGAACACGGCCTTAGGATGTTTACAGGATCTGGAACGGCCGACATGCGTCTGCAATCCATTGATCACCATGGTGTGCGCATCTTTTTTTCTCGACGATGGCGGCGGCGTCCTCCATTAGACTCCACCCGCGGGCATGTTTAGTTGAGTGGTAAAAATTTAGCTTAACTTTATCAAAAAAAATTAGATCAGCCCACCAAAAGATATTGTTGGGCTAAACGTGTAGGACACACTAAAACCAGCCTATCTGTGAGCCAACTCGTCCCTGAGCCAACGGCTGCAACCCAAATGTGTGCGGCCCACTTCAAAATTAGCAAATGCATTTAAACACCGTTTGCTAAAAAATAAGCAAGTGGATCTAAACACCCCAGACAAGAGCAAAGATCTAATTTTTTAGATGTTCCCTACTCCCTCCGTCCCAAAATAAGTGTCTTTCTCACTTCCCGAGAAAACTTTTCGATTAATTATATATAAAAATATATTAAAAATTATGGTACAATATAAACATCATTAGATAGATAATTAGATCTAGTTTTTATAATAATTATTTAAACATTTAAATATTGCATATATTTTTTATAAACTTAGTCAAACTCGTGGCACGAACACCCAAAACGACACTGTTTCTAGGACGGAGGGAGTAAATTCTAATTTTATAGCATGTATCTAAACAAAACCGCGGTGAGACGATCAAGCAGCGGGTACCAAGTTCACAAAAGACGGGTTGTCGAAAATGATGTGTCAAGTCGGGGGCTATGTGAGCCCCCTAAATGGATGGATCAGATTTACTTTGAGATTCGTGATACGAAGACACATGGATTGGATTAGCTACTCCGCGTTACTTTTGCACTTAATCCGTTTTGGATTAGCCGGTTTTAGTTCACACGGTGACACGGAAAGTTCTCCCCGCAGGCGACCGGGGGCTCCCCCCGCCGCCGTCCGAGGGCCGAGGCCCTCGCAGTCGCAGCCCCTCCCCCTCCTCCTCACCGTCGCGCGAGCAGGCCTCCGGAAGCTCGGCGGCCGGTGAGGAAGGCGACGGCGGGGCGCATCGGCCAGTGGGGCCCCCGCACGCTGGGCTAGGACGGCGCACGGCGCCATGGCTGGGTGAGGCGTCGGAGCTTCGAACGAGCAATGGTTGGCTCGGCAGGGGGCAGATCCGGCCTCCTCCCCACCGGATCTTGCCTCCTCACCCTTGCCTCCCGCGCCGAGGCCGACGTCCTCCTAGCCCGTGGTTTGGCTTAGCCCTGTGCCTTTCCTCCTCCATCGGACAGCGGTGTCCAAGAAGAAGCCAGACGACGACAGCCCCGGCGGGCGGTGGCGTTGTTGTTGCAGTCACCTGCCGACGACCTTCAATGTCGCCAGTCCTCTGGTCAGTCAGTTAACTCTCTTGCCCCCTTCCCATTCGATCCTATCACTCTGTCCCTCCGCGATTTTCCCATCCTGAATTGATTTGATTTTGTCAGGGTAGCTATGCCTGACGAGGCACTGGAAGAGTGTGCAGCTGGTGATCAACTGAAGGAGGGAAGACCTCGTCGAACCAAGAAGCCCAGTAAGCTAGTTAGTGGGCCGGAGTGGCTTTGCAGTTACAATTAGGCCCATGTAACGGGCAGCGGTGATCTGGAATCATGGCTTGTATCCTTTAAGGAGAGACTTGCTGAGGGGGAAAGACTTGACTTGGATCTCTCGTTGGCCAGACTGGTGGTGGCGAGCTTCGGCTCGAGATCGCCGGCGACGATCCTTGTCCATTGTATCGCGAAACCCGATCAATAGAGTGCCATCGTGAACTCCCGTAGTTGCTTGTAACAAATTGGTAATCAGAGCCTAGATCCATTTCTCTTCTGCCGTCTGCAAGTCTGGATCCCGCACACCACCACTTCACCCGCTTCCAATCCAGATTCCGAGCCATGGCGCCAAACACTGACCCCATGGTAGCGGTATTGGCCAAGCTTGAGGAGCTCGGACGCAAGGCGGACGAGACGAATCTTCGAGGGGAGGAAACAAATCGAAGGATTGAGGATATGCAGCCTCCATCAACCTTCTTCATGAAGAGCAAAATTTCGTCAAGACCTGGAAGCCGGAATTGGAGAACAAGGTGACGGAATTGCAGAGCTTGGTGTTCCTCATGCAGAAGAAAATTGATCTGTTCGTCCACGACCCGTCGAAGTTCAAGTGCGAGGTCGAGGAAGACGTCAAATCAGGGGTACCTTCTCCCGCTCATCTGGGAGTTTCTGCTGCCGCAGAGGTATCCGGGAAAAATGGCCACGGCGAAGAGTTTCGATACCGGAGCACCGGCGCTGGAGTTGTCACCACCCTGGCGCCGCCTCCGGTCAAAGGTGCGGTTCCACCCCAATCTGTTACTCGTACTCCTACTCGTGGTTATGATTCGGGTGGATTTATGGGTTCCCTTTCGCCATCTCGTGCTGCTAATTATCATCTTCCCCAAATGGAATTTCCTGGTTTTGATGGAACTAGCCCAAAGATGTGGATCAAAAGATGTGAAAATTTCTTTGATATATATGATATACCTGTTGATCTTTGGGTTAAGATGGCTGTTATGGGTTTCACTAGTGCTGCTGCATTTTGGATGCAATCTATAGAGGTAGATTTAAAGAAGCTTAGTTGGTCAAATCTTTGCCAAGATGTAGTTGATAGGTTTGAGAGAGACCAATATAATCATGTTATTAGGCAATTTTTCCATATTAAACAAACTGGGACAGTAGCTGAGTACATTGAAGTTTTTGATGAGCTTGTACACCAAATTTTGGCTCATGATCCATATTTTAGTCCATCTGTCATTACCAGTAGATTTGTGGATGGTCTTAGAGTTGAAATTAAAGCTGTCATACTAGTACACAGGCCAAAAGATTTGGATACTGCTAGCTCTTTGGCAATTTTGTAGGAAGAGGTGTTGTTGGGAACTTCATTCAAGGAGCCAAAACGAGCAGACAATTATAATGCTCTGAAGCCCATTGTGAGATCAAATGGCAACAATTATGCCGCAAGGTCTTCTGGCTCAATGATATCTGAAGAAAAGAAGTCTCCTGACTCATCCAAGGGCAAATACCAGAATGAGAAAGTGGCAGCTCTCATGGCTTACAGAAAAGCCAAAGGTCTTTGTTACAAGTGTGGAAGCAAATGGGGTCCTCAACACTCTTGTCCTGAATCTGTACCTCTACATGCTGTTGAAGAGCTATGGCAAATGATTGCTGAGGGTGAGAGTTCTACTGAGCAATCCAGAGAAAGTTCTGACTCCGAAGAAGATCTCATGGAGATATCTGTACCAGCAGCTCATGGAACTTCTTCTGGTAAAACAGTTGTTCTTTCTACCTTTATTCAGCAGTTCAAAGCTCTGGCACTTGTTGATTCTGGTAGCTCTAACAATTTCATTAGCGAACTATTAGCTGCTGCTTTACCCAACTGGAGACCACTTAACAAACCAGTGAGAGTCAAAGTAGCTGATGGGGGTGAATTACTTTGTACTCATGAATTGGTTGATTGTGATTGGATAGTTCAGGGGATTCATTTTCGAACTACCTTCAAGATATTGCCACTGAAGTGTTATGATGCAATACTGGGGATGACTTGGATAGAGGAGTTCAGTCCTATGCAAATACAATGGGCAGATAAATGGCTTTCTTTTGAATATAAGGGCAAACAAGTCAAGTTACAAGGTCTGAAGGGTGGTACTGATAATTGTCAGTTGATTACTGGTGATCAACTTTATGCTTTACAAAAGCAGGATGAAATTTGGTGTGCTGTGCAAGTATGCTCTGTTGAAGCTCAGTCTGATAACACTGAACAGATTCCATCTCAAGTGAAACAACTTGTTGATCAGTATACAGACTTGTTCACTGAACCAAATGGGATTCCTCCTGACAGAGCTATGACAAATACCATTCCTTTGTTAACTAGCACCACTCCTTTCAGGCTGAGGCCTTATAGATATACACCAGCCCAAAAGGACGAAATTGAGAAGCAAGTGATAGAGCTCTTAAGGAACAATATGATTCAACACAGCAAAAGCCCCTTTGCCTCTCCAGTGCTTTTGGTTAAGAAGAAGACATGTGAATGGAGACTATGTGTGGATTATAGGAGACTTAATGCCTATACTATCAAAAATAAGTTTCCATTGCCTATAATTGAAGAAATGTTTAAGGAATTGTTTGGTGCCAAGTGGTTTTCTACCCTTGACTTGAGATCAGGGTTTCATCAAATTTTGGTGCAAAAAAAAGACCAGTACAAAACAGCTTTTCAGACTCACTTTGGACATTTTGAATACAAAGTGATGCCCTATGGATTAACTGGAGCTCCTGCAACCTTTCAAGCTGTAATGAATCATATCCTTGCTCCTTTATTGAGAAAATGTGTGGTAGTTTTTATAGATGACATACTCATCTACAGCAAAACATTGGAAGAGCATGTACAGCATGTGCAACTGGTATTTGACCTGCTCAGGGAACATCAATTCAAAGTCCGACTATCAAAATGCTCTTTTGCTAGACAACAGCTAGCTTATCTAGGCCATGTGATCAGTGATAAAGGAGTCTCTACTGATCCCAGGAAGATTTCTATAGTGAAGAACTGGCCTACTCCTTCCAATGTTAAAGAATTAAGAGGCTTCCTTGGTTTAGCAGGGTACTATAGACGATTTGTCAAAAACTTTGGGTCAATTGCGAAGCCTCTGACTGAACTTTTAAAAAAGGGACAACTGTTTGTTTGGACACCTTTTACTGAACAAGCCTTCTTAACTCTCAAGGAAGCATTGATTACCGCCCCTGTACTAGCTCTGCCCAATTTTGAACAGCCATTTGTGGTGGAAACAGATGCTTCTGACAAAGGGATTGGGGCAGTACTTCAACAAGCTGGCCATCCAATAGCCTATGTGAGCAAAGCTCTGGGTCTTAGAAACCAAGGCCTCTCTACTTATGAAAAAGAAAGTTTGGCAATTCTCATGGCAGTTGACCACTGGAGATCCTATTTACAACCTTCTGAGTTCATAATTCAAACCGACCAAAAGAGTTTGATTCATTTGGATGATCAAAGGTTAAATACCTATTGGCAACAAAAGGCTTTGACTAAATTGATTGGGCTGCAATATAAAATATGCTATAAGAAAGGAACATCCAATAATGCTGCTGATGCCCTGTCAAGAATTAGTCATTCTACTGATTCTGAACTTTTTTCCATATCAGTTGCTCAACCAGTTTGGCTCCAAGAATTACAGAACAGCTATTTGGAGGATGACAAGGCACAACAACTTTTAGCTGAATTGGCACTACAGAATTATCATGGTGATTTCTCATTATGTCAAGGCATCATCAAGCATAAAGGAAAAATATGGCTGGGACACAGTGAAAAGTTACAACAAAAAGCTCTTACAGCTTTGCATGACAGTCCAATTGGGGGTCACTCTGGTGTGTTTGTCACCTATTCTAGAGTGCAGAAACTCTTCACTTGGCCACATCTTAAGAAGCATGTCCAAGAATTTGTGGCAGCTTGTCAAGTGTGTCAACAGGCTAAATCTGAGAGGGTTCGTTACCCAGGACTGCTACAACCTTTACCCATTCCTGATCAGGCATGGCAAGTGGTATCCTTAGATTTTATCGAAGGATTACCAAGGTCGGCTAACTACAACTGCATTCTTGTAGTAGTCGACAAATTCTCCAAGTATTCTCATTTTCTCAAGCTTAAGCATCCCTTTACAGCCTTGACTGTGGCAAAGTTATACATGGATCACATATATCGACTGCATGGCATGCCTCAAGCTCTTGTGTCCGATAGAGATCGCATCTTTACTAGTCACTTTTGGCAAGAGCTGTTCAAATTGACCGGAACTGAATTGAGAATGAGTTCCTCTTACCATCCTCAAACGGATGGCCAAACTGAAAGGGCCAACCAGTGCCTGGAGACGTTCTTACTTTGCTTTGTCAGTGCCTGTCCCTCCAAATGGGCAGATTGGTTGGCTCTTGCTGAATTCTGGTATAACACAAATTTTCACACTTCGTTGAACAAATCCCCTTTTGAAGTTCTATATGGACATGAACCAAGACACTTTGGAATAGTGGGATATGAATCCTGTGCAGTCCCTGATTTGGAGTTGTGGTTGAGCAAAAGAAAGACAATGACAGAATTGTTGCAACAGCAATTACTTCGTGCACAAATGAGGATGAAAAAGCAGGCTGATAAGAAGCGAACTGAACGATCTTTTGATATTGGGGATCATGTCTGGCTGAAACTGCAACCTTACAAACAGAATTCTGTCGCTGACAGGGCACATCACAAATTATCATTCAGATATTTCGGACCCTATGAAATTGAGAGCCGAATTGGCTCGGTTGCTTACAAGCTTAAGCTTCCATCTCATAGCTCAGTTCACCCGGTGTTCCATGTTTCACTTCTAAAGAAAACTGTAGGTACATCATCATCGACACATGTTCCTTTACCACCTAATTTGAGTGATACTCAAGTACCAGAATTGGTGTTGGATCGACGTCTCAAGAGTAAAGGTCGTTGTGCTGTTCATCAAGTACTGATCAAATGGATGGGTTGGCCGTCGGAGTTGGCCACTTGGGAAGACGAAGATGAAGTTCGCCGTCGTTTTCCTTCAGCAACTCCTTGGGGACAAGTCGTTTCTCAAGGCGTGGGGAATGTCAGGGTAGCTATGCCTGACGAGGCGCTGGAAGAGTGTGCAGCTGGTGATCAACAGAAGGAGGGAAGACCTCGTCGAACCAAGAAGCCCAGTAAGCTAGTTAGCGGGCCGGAGTGGCTTTGCAGTTACAATTAGGCCCATGTAACGGGCAGCGGTGATCTGGAATCACGGCTTGTATCCTTTAAAGAGAGACTTGCTGAGGGGGAAAGACTTGACTTGGATCTCTCGTTGGCCAGACTGGTGGTGGCGAGCTTCGGCTCGAGATCGCCGGCGACGATCCTTGTCCATTGTATCGCGAAAACCCGATCAATAGAGTGCCATCATGAACTCCCGTAGTTGCTTGTAACAGATTTTTCAGAAGGTTTGGAAGACGGAAATTACTTCTGCCTGCCAGTTTCACCGTCAATCCTTCATCCATCCCAGCTTGCAGGTGATTTCTCATTCCACGTCCATTGACCATTACCTTTCTACCACTGTCCCTATGAAACTGTGATCCTGTTACGTGTTAGCCCCTCCTCTTAACCATTGTATTATCTGCGATTTCTCAATTGCATGCTTGATTAATTAATACGAGATGGTGTGTGGTTAAATAGCAGATTTTGAGGCATGATCTCTAACTAAACAGGACCAAAATAGACGTCTACAGACACTTTATTGTTCTGACTTCTGATTCTCCAATAGATGCACTGCTCCGCTGATTTTTGTCGTTCTGTATCACTAATAAATTGCCGGATAATTTTGTATAGTAAGATGAACATATTTTGGAACTTGCAATTAGAGGGCTATGCATACAAGAAGGCTTCTGATCCTTAGTATATGGTTGTATTGCCTTCTATTGAATTTAAATCGCTTAAGCTCTTTAAGAACACCTATCGCTATCCTACCAGTACATTTTGTGCTGCTGGAACTTGTAAAGTTCAGCTATCTACTTTCTTATCTGTAGCTTGTGTTGGTCATATTCTTTTCCCGCAAACATGTATGATATAGATATCATTATTGGAAGAGAATTAATGAGGCACATTATGTTTTATAGTTAGAATTGGGTATATGAAAGCATTTGGTTTCCCTCCTGACTTTACTTCTGTGGTCATAGCAATAATAAATATGGATACGTTGGTTACCAACTGAAACAGTATAAATACACGATTAGATTTGCTAATTTATTTGCAATCCGAAGATGCAGATGCATCGCCTTCAGTATTTTTGACTTCCGTACCTCAGGCAGAATTAAAATTGGATTCAGACATGTGTGCTTTCAATTGGTTCTATGTTTAGTTAATCTGAAATTGTTTTTTAAGCGAAATTGATCTTAAATATTGGTCAAACGGTCGAACCATGTGTACATGATTTAGGAGACAGCATGATAAAAAAAACTCAATTGTTCTATGGCTCAGGTTCAGAAAGATCCCCCCCACCCCCCCAAAAAAAGGGTTCAGGCTCAAACACAGTCTGCCCTGCTTCATGCCATTCATAGTTAAGAAACACTAGGTTCTTCATGTATCTATAGATCTGAGTGTGCTGCTCTGCCCCTAATTTCATCAAGATATGCTCAGTTCAATCTCAAAAGTTATATATCTGATTCTGGACTTTACAACTTACAAGTTTGGTTGCCTCATTATCGAATAGATTCTTCCCAAGATTCAAATTGAAGTCTTCAACTCTTGATGCTACATTTCCTTTCGGTAGCACACTACTACTGCAGTATTCGGTTGTTCCTGTTCTCTCTTTTCTGGGCTTCAATTTCCATGATGCAGATCCTTCAAATCACTGCTATGATATAAAATGAAATTGGCATTTTCCTTCATGTGTATCTAGCATAATATCCATGTACTGCTATTTTATTTCTCTTAACGTTGCGAGGGGTTATAAGTTTTCTGATTCTCCCCTTTTTTATGATCTCTGGATTAGTTTGGACCTACATTCCATTTGCTCAATAGATTCCAACAGTTAGTTTTCTTTATGGTCATTGAGGAACTCAAACAGTTTACTTCTACTGTTGTTTCAAGAAACGTATCTGAATCCGAAATATTCTTAACTACCACTTTTATGCTCTTTTCAGATACAGGTAGCAGCACTATACCTCCAACAAGAGGCTTAGTATGAAGGTGTGATTGAATTTCTTAGATTTACTTTACAGTGTGAAGGTGTGACTGAATTTCTTAGATTTACTTTACATAGTTCGGTTGTGTATCTGTTTCTCGAGCAATTGTTGTCGCAGTTTTTTTTTCTTAATCCATCTCACCTTTCTGTGTGTAATATATGATTTTCTATAGGAATTGTTGTTCAACGTAAGATTGATAATGTATCTTTGCATGAAACAAGAGCTGACAGCAGTTCCTATGTTTTACTGGCGCGGCGTTAGCGCGCTCACTGTCCTAGTCAAGCTTATATGGGAAAGATTTAGTGACTTGTTATGCTTGCAAGTTCACATCAAATTACCTTTTCCTTGCGAGTTCACTTAATGTGCATTGCATATATATAACATCAAATCTGAAAGCAATGAATTGTGTAGAATATTATATTAGATTAGATTGATTGGGAGATAGGTCTACACATCTCTAACTAATCATCACGGGATGATCACACGTGGGAAATTAGGTATCTGCCAGCCTGTGCTCTTTGAAACCGTGTTGTTGTATTTTTCCTCGGAGCTATCGTGCTAACAAAATCAATGTAAGCTGCTGTCTCAGTGAGAGAGTTAAACGATATGATAGAGTATAAAGGCTACACTAAGAGAGGATATAAAGGCTACACTGAGAGAGTTAAATGATATGATATTTCAATGTAAGGTGCTCTCTATTATTTTCTACTTCCTTTGGGCCACACGTATAAATTTAGTATACATTCTTATATACAATTGTCATTGTGCATAATATTGTCATTTAAAATTTTGGTTCACCATGTTGCAACAGGGGAAGATCTAATGGATGAAATGTGGAACTTGAGCTTTGTACAATCACCAATACATGTTGGGGATCCATATAGTTCTGACAGCTCTGTTGACTACAATGATTATGAAACTATTGGTATGGTCTACTAAATTTCGTCTTATTTCCTTGTATGCAAATTACATTTCATCGTATTTGTTTGTAATATTTTTGCCTCACAATGACTGCATGTGTTGCAGACTCCGATCGTGAACCAGCACATTGGAAATATGGACGTTAAGGTCACATTTAACTAATCCAGTGCAGAGGCTTCCTACTGACCGTCATGGGCCATTGTTGTCATATCATTATGTTTGTCGCGTGCATGCTGTGCTTATGCCAAGTGCCTTTGTATTACGAGTGCAGCATATTTATGTAAATTGATCCAGAAACGCAGCTGGTTACTTGACTCTGTAAGGAGCACGTCGTAGACACTGCTCTATATTTTTAGGATGTCCTTGATTTGGAATGTTATGTATGACTATCTACATCGGTTGTGGTACACCAGTTCAGTTATCGATTGATACTTATTTCTGTTGAAATTGTGTGGTACTTTCCCTGTGCATTTCGTATTCCGATTCTTGCCCTTGTCGCACGTGTTTACCAATTGTATGCCTCACCAATTGATGTTTACTTGAGTTACTTTCCTTTTTCGATGCAGTTTTCTTGCGCTCGTGCCTACATTTACATGCATGTACGAGGTCCTTGCTTACACAAGCGACTACTGCTTTCTTACGAATTTTAAATATTAATGTCTCATGCCCAAATGAACTGAAGCGTACGGTTTAGGTTATATAAATTACGGATACAACGATTTTGTTATTTCCTTTTTCAGAATCCTAGAAGATCTGCATCTGCAACGACGGTGATGTGTTCATCTTCTCAGAGAGCCTGTATTATTGCAATTCTTGCCAAGATTAGCAAGTGACCGTTGTTTCTTCAAGGGGTCTTTCCTCATCTGGCCAATCCGAAATTTCCTTCTCTTATGCACTTGCTTCCTTTTGGCGTTTCTTCTTGTTGCTCTCTACACATGACTTGAGACTTGTATGGGGAGGCTTCCCTCTGTGTTTCTGTCCTTTTGCAATTCATTATCTAGAACGAGTAGAATTGGAAACGTTTCTTATCTATTTTGGGTACACCTTTCCCTTCACACCGGACCCACGTGTAAGAGTCAACGGGGATGGAAAAAGAGACCAAACCCACAAAAACTAATATTTAGAAAATGTTTCTGCCAAAATCAAATTTATTTTGTCACCCACGTCTTATCTACCCACCAAGAAAAAAAAGACGCGGCGCCAGCACGCGATGTGGATTTTCCACCGGCCGGCGTTTGTTTGCGCTAGCGCTCCGACGAGTTCGAGCTACCCCCGCCCCCACTTCTCCTGACCCGGCGCGCAGAGGCAGTCTCCCACTGCTTGCTCGCCCTCCGGCGGGCGTTTATACCTATCCCACCGATCCGTACCCGCCACGGACAGCAGTGGTGTGATCCCTGTCGGCACCACGGGTGGGAAGATGGGGATCGCAAGGGCCTGAACGGCGGCATTCGGGGGATCGAAGGTAAGGCCAAGAAGTGGTGCCGGGTGCGTCTCTCGTAAGCGGCGGCAAAATTCCACGGAGGAGGCCACCGCACGGCGCCACATGCGACACGTGAGGGCGGCCCGAACGAGTGTGGCGAGGGAGGGAAGACGCATGAAGATCACGAGCAGGGCGTCCAAGCCGAGGGAGTCGCGGAGGTCGATGGAGTTATGGAGAGGAGGGTGGCGAGGACAAGAAGCGACCCGGATCGAGGACAAGCAGCAGCAGCATCGCCTCCCGCATGGACCGCCGGCGGGCTACTTCACGGCAGAACTTGTGATGGCGTTCGTCCTCGTGGCCATGTCGCTGGGACGCTCGCGCTCCTATTGTTGGTCCTGCCGCGGCTGCTGCTGTTGCAAGTGGGCCTGCTCCTCATGCTCGTCGCGCTTGCGTTCGTCCTGTTCGCCTCATGCTGATCCTGCAGGGCGGAGAGGCTAGCTAATTTAGATTGTGTTAGCGTGCATTATTAATTCACTGTAAATTACAAGAATCGGATTAGTGAGGATGATCATATCGGCTGGACTACAACAATGGAGCTCCATTCCATTGATTGATCCCAGTGTTCTTACCGATCTTGTTACATCCATACCAATCCAAAGTTAGTGAAAAAGAGTATCTTTATAATAGCAATTAGTACAAAGTAATCTTGTTCATGACATGGTTTTGTTTATACTGATTCATGATACATGGATGATCGATTCAAAGTAGGAGTATAAGAATAATTAGATGAGGGTTTAAAATGGATAATGAATTCACGCAAAATAAAGAACAAACAATTTTTTTAAAAAAAATGTACGGTAGGAACAAGACTCAGTAGGGAAATATATAATTTCTTAGTTTGGATGTGTCAAGTTATTATCATCTTTTAAAAAAAGTAACCGATATGGATGTGTGTCATTTCATATTTGTATTGATAGGGTCGCTTTTAAGAAAAAAGATAAATAATTTTCTTCACGTGCGTGTCGCACGTGCGTTTTTACTAGTATTTGCAGACAAATAAGTTCATTCGAGCAGCTTTTAGCATTATTGCTTTCAACATATGGTTTGTGTTTTCACTTCGTTGTGTGCTGGTCATGCCCCCGCAATACTCCCCCATGAGATATGATTTTGCCCACTTATCCCTGTATTTGTTGTGGCGGACTACCCCTAAATTAATCCAACTTAAGTGCACCAGGGACCACCATGAGGCATCCGTACACTTAAATAGGATTAAGCTGGAGCACCGTCGAGTCTTAGCTCGATTTCACCACGTACTTTCGATCGAAACAACACGCCCGCACGAAGGCGAGTCCCAGAGATTACAACATACCATGGTTCAAATTTAAAAGTACAAGATTTAATTATTACAAGCCAAGTTCGAAAGACATAAATAAAGTTTCAGAGTTCAAAGCAGCGGAAAGTAAACGATGATCTAAACGACGATACAAGTAATATCATGATGAAGCCGCCCATGATGCTACTCCTCACGGTCCTCACCCGAGGATGGCTCCCAAGAGACAGACCAACCGGGAGGAAGCTGACTCGGCCAAGTAACAGCATTGACAGACTCAACAAAAGCATCACCTGCATAAATTAAGCCACAAGCAAGGCTGAGTATACTAATACTCAACAAGTCTTACCCGTCCGGTGATAGCTGCTTCACCAAACTCTAGACATGCAAGGCTTTCTGGCTGAGAGGTTTGTTTTGCCCAAAAGCACTATTAATGGATCCTTACTTTCAATATTTTAGCATCCAATTCTAGTAATTTAATTATTCTAGATGAGAATCCTTTCTAAGCAATCAAGTAGTGCAATACAATTAGATACAATCATCATCTTTATCAATTTCAAGTTCCACTTGTTACTCAATGCAGCCGAGCGGTCAAGCAGTCTCATTAACCGCGAGAAGCGGAAAGTTCGAACCGAATTTTGCTACCTGGCCAGGGAAAACCCAACACACACGGATAATATTTGCTATAAAATGCACAAATACTACCCAACAATTCCCTTCAATCCACAATTCGGAACCGAGGCCAACTCCTTAGGATACACGGTTATCGGATACTCGCGGACACATGCCGGCCGATCTCACGCGTGTAACCACATGTGTACAGCAAGGGAAATAAATTTCCAAGAAAGTAGGCAAAGCGGCCCTAGTTGTTTCAATCCGGTACTAGGCTTACCAATTCCCATAGGTCGGCATGTGCGTGGTACGTTCAAAAACTTGACACACTGAACCACACGTTTCGACCTTAAGCAATTACCATACACGGACGGGAGATCTACACATACCATCCCGCCCGTCAATCCTTATGATTCCAACATAAAGAGAGACATTCAACTCCTATATCTCGCGAGTGACAGGAAATCACTCGACTTGTAACGGGTCCTCAAAGCATGGCAACTAGCGAACCTATCATACTAGTATATAAAACATAGGTAATAAGAGTCATGCATCTAGGTTTTCATTCAACTCCTAAAAACGTAAATGCACAAACATAATCAAATAATTGCAAGGAGTTATAAACTTGGGTTATGCTCCGGGGCTTGCCTTCCTGCTCAACTCTAGCCTCGGACTCTTGAGAAGGTGCTTGCTCTACAACGATGGTGTTCAATTCTCCTCCCTGCACGTCCTCGTCAACGTCCGGCACCAACTTGTAATTCCCGTCAGCAATTTGCTCTTCTACACGTGATGCAACAACATGATGATTTAACTTTAAACATTTTTTTCCCAACAAAAACATAGGGTGCAAGAGTGGCCATATTCACCTAGACAAGAATTTCTAATCTCTAGCTCTTCAAAAGAAAAGTGGTTCATACATTAAGTTTTATTTTTCTTTCGATGGTGATTGTGTACACATATAACATTTTCGAATTTAACTCTTCATTGTAGTAACTCAGATTATTATTACTCATTTATTGGGAACAGAAAATATTTTTTTTTACCCAGAAACTATATCACTTATTTTGGACACTTTCAACCGCTTATAACAAATTAATTCCTAGAAAAATAAATACTCAGGAAAATAAGGTGAACAATTTATAGGAGCAAAAGGATGTCAGGCTTAGCTTATCTGCCTAGTGGGTACAAAATGTTAATAGCAACATAGGCTAAACAAAAATCACCTTGTTTTCATACTACAATTTAATTCAGCATATTACCAGAGCTTAACAGGATGTTTGATATTTTCCTTGGATAGGTCATAACATGTATACACTACAGTTCTGAGTTGGCTAATTTTTGTTGTACAAATTAATTATTAAAATTCGAGCAAGAAATCAGCCGAAATAAACTAAACAATTTATAAGTGGAGCTAGGAAATAGAACTAAGTGCACTTTAGATACAGCAAAGCAATGATGACAAGAGTAACAACATATCCAAAAATCAGATTCACAGGAGCAACAGTTTAGGAGTTATGCCCAAAAGTTCATTTTCACATTTTAATATTTATAGGCTAAACTAAGCATCAAAAGCATTCACATGCTTAAAGTTGAATTTAGTAGACATTATCAGGAGTTCAAAGAAATTTAGTTTGCATTTTTCTGATTTTTTCTACGATTTTTAAGCGAATTTCAAAGTTTCCAGCTTTTAACCCTAGATCTAAAGATACGTTTTTCATTCCGGCCCTCAGAAGTTTTAAACTCTCGCGAAAAGGCCCTCGGTTTCTTTCAAAGGGAACCCTGGAACTTTGAGGAAGACGAAGATAGGTCCCCGGCGGCGACGGCGGTGGCGATTCCGGCCAAACGCCGGCGAACCCGCGCGAACCAAGGGGTGGGAAATGATGAGGGGCTCACCGCGAACTGATTGAGGTAGGTCTCGGGGTCGGAGAAGGCTCGGAGAGGGGGTCTCGACGGTGACGGCGGCAGAGCTCTGCTTCGGCTCCGTCTCCGGCGAGCCCGAGCGGTGATGGCGACCAGAGAAGAGGTCGTCGAGCACCAGCAGGGAGTGGGGAAGGTAGTCGAGCGGTTGGTTGGCGCAGTGGTGAGGCGGAGAAGCGGCTCGACGTGCGGCACTCGGCGCGAGCTCCGGCGAGCGATTCCGCGTGCGAGGAAGGGGGGCTGTTTATAGAGGCATGGGAGGCTTGTGGGAGTGGTGTGAATGCTCGGAAGCTTGTGGTGGGGGCTGGCTTAGCGCGGACGACGCGTGTCGCCGTGGCGCGGCGATTTTCGGCCGCCAAGCTCGCTGCGACTCGCCGCGGCGGTTCAAACGGGGAGAACGGCGACCGAGCGAGGAAGAGCAGTCAACGAGCCATCTATAGGTTGAGTGGGAGGTGCATTGGCTAGGGGAATGAGCTGGCACGACGGTTGGGGCTGGCGATGGCGCGTGCGGCAAGAAATCAGGGGCGCGGCGGAGAGGAGAGAGAGGAGTACGGCGCGGGGGAGCTTTGGTTGGGCTCGGGGTCAAAACCAGGCGCGATCGTACATGGTTTGGCGCGGCGGTTTGGCGGTCTCAGGCTTCGCGCGCCGCGTGGCGGCTTCGCCCTGACGACGGTCGGCCACCGCTCGCCCCGCGGCCGCGACCGTGGCGAGGCGACGACCGGCGAGGCGGGGCAGGAGATCCCGAGCGGATTCGTGGGCCAGCTTCCAGGCACGGTCGGACACGCCGCCGAGGGCTTGGAAGCGGCCAACTGCCATGCGGTGGCCGGGCGCCGGCGACGACGCGACGGAGCAGAGCGCGAACGCCGCGCTCTGGAGCTCGTCGGGCGTTGCGTGGCCACCCAATTGACTCGTGGTTTTCTCCAAAAAGTTGAACTGCACAAAACTTTCTTCAAAAACAGAAGTTGTAGGTGGCAGTCCAAAGTTTCTAATTGGCAAGGTTTGACATAGGAAAAGTTGTATGGTTAGGGCAGTGACACGAGATAAAGTTGGTGTTGCCACTGGGTCGGTTCTGGACAGACACAAGGTTGATTGGACTTCTTCCGGTCAAAATTTGCCAAAACTTCCAAAAAGGCATAAACTTGTTATAAAATTTGTGACAACTTTTATTTTTTGGATATTTTTAAGTTGTGTGGTGGATTTAAGAGTAAATTGAGTGTTTTCAGAATCAGCAGAGAAAAACTGGGTTAAAATTTTAGTTTCTGAGAATTGTTTTGGTTTTTTAAGCAAAGTTCCCTTCACTTTTTGGCAAAACCTTGAACTAGAAACTTGTTTGGTTGCATTTTTACTTAATCTTTCATGTTAACCAATTTTTGAGTTTTGTTGGACATTCTGGTCTTTGAGAGTGAAAACCAATTCAGCTTGTTTGAACTTGACTTCTTTATTTGATTTTTCCCCAAAATTTTGAATTCAAACTTTTGATGTGTCTTCTCTTTCTCCACTTAAACTCTTGTTTAGCATTTAATCATCAGAGATGTTACATTTGTATAGACGTTTCAAATATTTATTTTTCACGATGTTGTACTTCTTAAGTAGAGCTTTCCAATCAGTCTCAAACACTTGTTTATCTGTTTCATAAGTCACTAGACTGTTGAACTCTATCATGAACTTGTTGTGCTTTGAGTATGCAATGCCTAGATGTGACTTTGCATCCTTCATAACATGCCATCTACACCACCTATGCCTCGTGTCTGGTGTTGATGTTTTCATAGCTCTTACCATGGCAGCGCACTGGTCTGCACAAATTTTTAACATTAGTCAGTATGAAATGTCAACCATAACTATTTTGTCATGCATTTTATTGAATCTATGTGGATACCAAAATAAATGGCCATATATGGTTATATATGATTTTTTTATTGTGTTGCCAATGTCTCAACAACTGAAATTTCTAACCAACCTTATAATATGAAATGCATTATTTGTATATTGTGTTCCATGCTTATTACCTGTTAACATTATCACAGGTGCTTTTCCATCCATTATTTTCACAAATGTCTTGAAAGCCCACTCGAAGTCAACTGTTTTTTTTCTGTTGTCAATAGCACACCACCGAAGATGATGGATTGGAAGTGGTTGTTGGTTCCAACAAATAGAGCAAATGGAAGGTTGTATAGGCTTGTTCTATATGTCGTGTCGAAGGTTATTGAATCACCAAACTTTGAGTAGTATCTGTTTTTCCCCGAGCACCAAAACATTGATTTCAGTGTCCCTTTTTCATCTATTTGGAATCTCACTTCCAACCCAGGATCATTGCACTTCATGTTGTTCAGCAAACCCATTGTCTTGGCAAGGTCGTTTATGATGTTTTTCTGTGATAATTTGGTGCACACTGCTCTCACTGACTGCTTTCTTATGCAGCTATCTGTTACTCCTACAATGTTGCAAATCTTTCCAATGCTTACATTGTTCTATCCAAGTTTTGCTATCAAGTGTTTTGTCATAGGGTCAACTTGACCATGTGATTCCCATTGCTTGTTCTCGCCGTATGCTTCTATCAGGTTGTGGTTGTGCTTGTCATCGACCTTGGCAATGTACAGTGGTCGCTTCTAAGTAGCAGCCTGATCTTTGCCTCGCATCCTGTTCTTGATGAAGCACTGTTTCGGCTGGGTGGTTGTCCCTGAATAAGTCAATTATTCAGCAACTTGGTTATTTTCATATTTATGTACATAACAAACTTTATGTGGCAGTACCACCCAATTTAAACTGGCTCAAGTGCGCCATAACATCCAATTAAGGACATTGAACGCACTTCAGACAGTTTAAACTAGGGAACTGTCGAGTGTCCCAAGGACTCTTCGATAAACCACATTATTTATCTTTGCCATACGGCAGGATCGTTTTCGGTAAGGAAAACACAACAAGCATTATTATTTTTACATAACATACCTAAGTTCTTACTTATTACAAGCCGAGTTTTAAAGGGAACTTATATGCAAGTTAAACCATTTCTAAGAGTTTAAATACAAACCAGTCGAGAAAGTTCCTTTTAAAGAAACTCCGGCTAACCCCTAGAATCATCGGGACCACGATGATCTAAGCCTTCGGGACCTCCTTCACGACTGCTCCAGGATCTGCTTCTGAAAAACCACAAGGGAGATCGCCTGAGTACGAAGGTACTCAGCAAGACTTACCCGCCTTACCAATAGAAAAGACTCTCAAGGAGTATGTAAAGCTTTTCAGTAGTTTGGCTGACTCAACTTCTTTGCTAAAAGCTTACTAATTCTTTGATCCTCAACTTTCAAGTTTTACACCCGATTAAGTTATTACTTAACCATCTAGGTTATAAAAGCTTTTTCATACAAGTGGTATTAAGCTTCATCCAGCATATTGAATCACATGTCATCTCATTCCACTTGTCTTACTACGGAGCTTAGCAGCTGATCAAGTGCACTCATAACCAAGAGTTGTGGCGATCCGGACCGTTTTACACCCTGCAGGGGATACCTAGTTCCCAGCTACGCACAGTTGTACCGACCGTGCGCCGCAATCTTTCGGTCGATTGAGCCAAAGACCGGAAATATCCTTACTCGAACCCGGGAACGCACCCTCACGTGGGCCCCACGTCTGGCGACCACCCCGTGAGTTTACCGGCTACGGGCCCGCCTTTCTCCAACCCAGTAAGCACGGGTAAGCAATATTTCCAATCTATGATCCAATCAACCTAATTGACTTTACTGGTCCCATACCCAGTAAGCAACCAGATAGAATCACTTGATCATCAGGTAAACCACGTTAATCCTTAATACATTCATCCCTGTGAGCAACACTACAGGATTAAGCTTCATCTTAATCCTCCTATCCATGCTTGCTCACAATTTTCATTAGATGACACAACTTGATTCAAACTTGACTTGGATCCAATATTAAAGCATTAGCGTAGCTAAGCATGACTAAGTGATGACACCTCATCTAGATTCTTTTAAACAGGTGGCAAAGATGTCTTTATATCAAGGCTTGGTTCAATGCATCAAAGTAGGTTTCAAACATTTCCTACACGTAATGCATATTAAAGCATAAAGATTGGACACGTGAA
Organism: Digitaria exilis; assembly: GCA_015342445.1. NCBI lineage: Eukaryota > Viridiplantae > Streptophyta > Magnoliopsida > Poales > Poaceae > Digitaria > Digitaria exilis. Next base: position 68,236 of record JACEFO010002895.1, read on the forward strand.
TATTTTATAAATAAGTAGGAATATATGCACCGGGGCTTGCCTGGGGTAACAAAAATGTTAGTTCCTTAGCTTGACTTCTCGAGCTCCGTGTAACCACGATCACTTTCTCAATTGGTTGTCGTTGTTCTTCCGTGAGCTCGACGAACTCGACTTCCGAAGCTTCAGTTCTAAAGCGGAATGCAAGTCAGTGATCAATATGGGAAAAGTTCGAAAACATGACTCACAACTTTACTTCTCGATAAAGTTGCAAGCCAACACTAGCTACCCCTTTCAAAAAGACTATCCACATTTTTCTCTAATTAAACTTGTCCTTAAGTATTTTTATTTGTTGTAAAAGAATTATTAATAACCTAAAAGAATAAATAAACCAAAATAAACCTATTTATTATTAATTTGTGATTAATAAATCATTATTCAGAATTTTTATACATTTTGGAAAGGATTAATTATTTATTTATTTACCATAAAAGAAAAGACAATAAATAAATACTTAACTTTTATTATTTTTCCTAGGGTTTAAGAATTTTAATGCATAAAAGAAAATAAAACAAACCTAACAAAATTGGTTTCACTACTTTTGGACATTTCTATGAAATTCTATGAACTAAATGGTGAATCTCAGAATTTTAAATCTAAAACCTAATAACCAGTTTTGCAGAAAACTCCCTCACCTTCTCTCTTCTCCCCCGAGGCCCTTCTCTCTGTTAAAACAGAGGAGGCCAAAGACTGGCCTGCCGCCGGCCTTGACCGGCCGCTATCTTGCCGGCGGTGAGGTCCCCGGCGACCAGACCTACCCCATCAGCACCTCCACGACCATGCGAACTTATTCCCCCTGTCTTCCCCTCCTATAGATGCCTGGAAGATGGGTGGCGGCGGCACAGGCGGCGGCGCAAAGCTCGGCTCGCCGGCCGGCCAAGCAGTGGCAGCACGGCGGCAACTCACAAGCCTGCGAGCACCAGCATACAGAGAGGAAGCTAGCGCACGCGCTAGCTCGGACCGAGACGGCCGGAGCTAGGCTGGCCACGTGCAGCCACCGCCATGGCGGCCACGACAGCGAGCAGCAAAGGAGGAGAAAACGATTTGAGGGCTCTCCGGTGTTTGGATGTCATCAAGGATTGGCGTAGGAGGTAGAGGACTTCATGGAGAAGGTTTTGACAGAAGGAATCGAACAGAGGCGGCCGGACGTCGACGAATTTCGCCGGCGACCGAGAAGAAAAGGAGAAACGACGGTGAAGAGGGGAAAGGGGTAAACTGAATGTGATGTCGAGGTATATATGGACGATTTGCCGCCAAGAGCTTCGCCACCTCATGCTAAGACTGCCTGCGCTGGCCTCGCACGGCATCGGCGCGTGGCACGGCCACAACCGCCTCGCCGGCGGCAACCGACCTGCCCCAAGAAACCCCCATCTACAGTTCCTCTTGCAGCCCAAGATTCGACTCCAAAATACTCCCAAAACTTCATCTAAACATGTCAAGCTCCAAGAATAAAACATGTAGATGGATCCACACACTACAACTTTCATATTGTAACTTCGTTGATTCGGGCAATGCAGCTCACAGATTCTTGGCTCCACTATCGGACGAAAACAATCCCCATTTTCAGACCCCGGACCCAAACTTCTTCAAATTACTTTTGAATCTACATTCAAACTCTTCTCGATTGACAAATAAAACTTGTTCGTAATAACTTCAATTACATTTTCTATTTTAGAACCATGTCTAAATTCTCGACCAAACGCTCAAATTTAAACCGAGATCCAAAATCGAGTTCACTGGTTCATCCATATCTGGAACCCTAGGTTCAGCCCGAACTTCCAATTGAAATTACTTCCAAAATTTGAATAGAACATGACCATGCTCTAAATACAAAAGTTCTCTGCTGTGACTTAACTTTCATTCCTTCTTTTTGGACCTCTGTCAAAAAGTCAATGGTTCGAGCTCAATTCGAGAATTTGCAACTCAGCCTTAAAACTCTGAATTTGCTGAATATTTTGCTGATTCGATTTTTGGCTCAAAGTTTCTCCATGTTCCTGACCCGATCTCCATTTGACCGAAACATAAAAGTTGTTTAGTGTACTTCGCTTAACATCTTTCCTTTTTACACATTGATCATATGATGAATAGTTTGCTCACAAATTATGCCAAAACCTGAAATTTGAATTTCCGATTTTCATACGGTGAATAGTAACATTTCTCTTTTTCTTTCTCCATTTAATTGAGATGCTTTAAATTTCCTTCTTGTCTCAAACTCACTTCCTCTACCTTTCTTAAGTGACATTTGAATATTCGAATTTCTTTCTTTCGAATTCCTGTCGAATTTTGACCGAATTTTGACTTTGGTCAAAAATTCCCTTTATATATAAAAACATGGGATGTTACACTTTATAGGGATAAAATATGCACCAACTTGTTCATTTTCATACTTATGTAGAAGGTTCGATGTTCTAACTCAATTGTGAGGCAATTAAAGCAGGATTTGTACGATCATTCATCTGTGCTTTCTATGAACTAACTAAATTGCTGCATTTTCCTACTTCATTCATATGCATAACATTTGAATACCTGACATGACCTGACAACATCTTGTCTTGTCTTGTATTTCTCTCCATTCTTTCGTCCTCGATATAGCCTAACTCCAAATCCCATCTCCCAGAATACAGGTTGTAGAAATCCTTTGCCTCTTCCACACTGTTAAATGTGGTACCCTCATAGGGGTAGAATATCGGTTCGTCTAGTCTTGATTGTGCTGTTTCAATGGCCTTTGAAGTTGTTGTTTCCTCATTTGGTGCTATACGATAATCTAGACCAGTCCTTGCTTTATTTCTGAAATTTCACATAGTTCTTCAGTTTCAACTTTAAGTAACGGTAGTGTTTGCATAGGTGTCATGTGTATTGTAGCGGTAAGCCATATAAATTACCATTTTGTATGTCTTGGTCGGGTTTTTTTTATCAGACAGTGTCATGGTGCTTCTATGGTTGCGTTGTGCAGGCATGCATAAGAGCGTTGTGACTTTGACAGAACTGAATTTTGGTGGTATATAATCATAATAAATTTATTGTTCTACGATCTTATCAATTACAAAACATGAATTCATTACTTATGCAACGGTAGAACCAATGTTGACCCTTGACAGCTAAAGTTCCATGCTGCGTGTAGTTAAATGGACATGCAAGCACATTTCAAAATTCAGATGCAAAGCGTGACAAGTGCAGATTGGATCGTACTTACCCTCTTCGTCTGCTCACCAATTCCTTGGGTTCCCAATTAGACTTCTATCAGAGGGCGAAACAGAGGTTGTTTCTTGCATCCACAAGATGGGACGATGTGCTCTGTTCTTCAATTGCTGAGGGTTCTGTTTCAGTGCCACTCGACGGTTGTAGGTCCAAATGTTCCTCTGTTCTGTCGCCGCAGTTGCCCAGCCGGAGCCTCTGCAATATCAAAATCGAAGTCGAATACCATCTCTTATTTCTCGCACCGGTTGTTTCATGGACAGGACTGACCCGTACAAGTCGGCGCCGTCGTTGGGTCCTCATCATTGTTGTTGCCGGCGTCTTCAGTTCCTCGCTCATCATTCACCGGCGCCACCATGCGCTTCCACACGACCACACGTCGCCATTGACGACGTTGACGATGTGCGCCGCCAGGTCGACGACAGCGTTAGGAGATTGGTATACCATGTTGCTTGTAAGAGTGGACAATCGAGGTTGCTTGCGAGAGTGGACAAGCGAGGTTGCTTGCGACAGGTGCTATTTGACTTAGTCTCGCGGGTCAAACCATCAGCGTCTAAACTACTTATCTAACCACATTATGTCAGGTGATTCTAATTGTTGGCACATATCTCGAGATGATCGGCGCCGTTCTTTCTGGGGGCTCACGTAGCCCCTGATTCAAAAAAATACGCATTGCGGAGAGGCAGAAGGGGAGCTTGCGGCGGAGGTAGTCGTCGGAGATGGTGGCGTGCCATGCCTTGGACACGCACTTGGACCTCGCCACCGACTCGATGGGGAGACGGAGGATGATCTCCCACACCATGCCGTTGCGTAGGCTCCTGACATTTTCGATGGAAGAACGCCTCGTCAGGATCGCCATTGTCTTCTTCAGGGTTTGTTTGCCGGAGAACGAAGCTCTCGTGTTGGATGGCAGAGGATCAGTCAAGAGCAGAGAAGGGGCCGGCTAGGGATCGTGTTTCTCCGCGCCTCCTCCGCCGACCTCACCGCCGGCAAGCCGCCGCTGCGTGGCGTGCCGGCCTCGGCGCCGCTCTCCTTGGCGGCCGCGGCCATCCCGGCGTCGCAGGAGGCCGACGTGGCCGTCTGGCGCGACGGCGCGTCGCCCCTGGCGCCCGCCGCGGCCACCGTCATCGGCCTGCTCAGCTCCTTCGACGTCGTCGCCTTCCTCGCCTCCCACCCCGCCGGCACCGCCGCCGCGCTCAGCACGCCCGCCGGCGACGTCGTCGCGCACGAGCCGTCTCTCGTTCGCGAGGTGGAGCCCCATACGAGGTGACGCGCGCCGCACAATCTTTGGAGCTTGCACTGTTTCGTCCTTGATCCGTTCATGCCATTTCTTGCCTGAATGCAATCTAATGCGCAAGAAAAAACGGGGAAGATTAGTAATTTGAACATTCTTCATTCTAAGTTTTTACCATAATTGGGAGTTTTCACAATGTGATTCAGTTTCCAATTCTTACATGCAAAGATTGATAGAAATCGTGGAGCTAATGAAGCAAGGAGCTCGGCGCATCCTGGTGCGCAAGAACATCACGGAGCCATGCACCGTGGACAAGAAGCCGTTCGCGCCATTCTACAAGGCCACGCTGAAGATCACCGGGACGCCACGTGCCGAATCAGGCCATCCGGTCGCTGGCCTCCTCCCGCGCCATGCTCGCCGGCAAGGCAACGAGGTGGCCCAGGTGGCGCGTCATCATCGTGCCGGCGATGTCCGCGGCCACGGGATCCGCAAGGTCGAGCTCGGCACGACGCTCGCCATGGACGCGCTCTCGGCGTCCTACCCGCCGGCGCGTTCTGCGGCGACATCGTGCGCCCGCTGCTCCGGTGGGCGGGCAACCGTGGGACCATCTCCCTCGACTACGCGAACGAGATGGCGGTGCAGGCCACGCTGGACTACGCGTTGCCAGAAGGGGAGCAGAAGTTCAACTCCTACTGGCAGAAGTTCAAGAACGCCTGGCCTTCAAAAAAAAAAAAAGAAAAAAAAAGAAAGAAAAAGAAAGACCAAGAACGCCGGGAGGCCGTTAACGGACTTGCAGGATTCATACAGCAGATCTCGGCATCAACAGGAGAGAACAATCAATTTTTTGAAACCAAAAAAAAAAAATGTCATATCTCAGCATCCACATCTAGCCGTGTAAACATGTATGACAACAGACAGCCTAAGTTCAACAAAACTTCACGTGGGTGGGGGGAGAGCCCACGTGTCCAGAGCAGAGCAAGTATATATGTACAAGCTATAGGCCAACCGATCAAAACTGCATCGAGGGAAGAAGACCCTTTGCTGAAGGCTCACCGTCACTGCTTCTGCCCATCACCGGTCATCTGCTTTACCTCGTTGGCCTTCGTATCCTCCTGTGGACCTTCCTCGAAGGCCTTTTCCTTGAAAAGAGGATTACTCGAATTAGTATAAAAAATAGCATAAAGAACTCAGGTGAAGGATAAGCAACTCAAACAAGCGACGAAATTATAACACACATTCCACAGAGACAGAATCTCCACAAGCTCAGAAAACTGAAGCCTTCCACTCTCATCAACAAATCCTTCATTGACCATGTCCTCGAAAAAGGATTTCTTCAACTTCTTTCCCAATAGCCTCATCAACATATCCACTTCCTCAATACTGATGTTACCTGTATGCATGATAATTCAAAGTTCAGTCCATTTGCTGAAATGGTTAGTGAACAACAGAAACAGGGCATCAGGCACCACAGCCCTACAGAGTTCTAGCACACACAATCATAACTGTGAAACTAGACCTCATTCTGCAGCATAGATTTGAGTATCTCCTTAATTCTAGGACAAGGAAGACATTCAATGACAGACGATTTCAGATAAGGTTTTAGTTCTTCGCTAGGTATTTGCAACAATCATGAATAACCATGCTCGACGCACAGCTAAACCAAATAACCAAGATGCAGATATTGATATTAGGATAGAACAATCATCAGAGACACCTCTAACATTGTTTGCAAAAAAGGATACGTCTGAAACTTGCGACGACATATGCACCACGTGGGTCCAGTTTTGGCATAACAACCTAGCAAAAAGTTTCAGTCACCTAGCAAACAATGGATGGAACACACACAAACACATACCCTGAATGTTGTACAGAGGGGACAAGGCCTTGATGTTTGCGAATATTGCCCGAAAGTCTGCAGCTTCTGATTGCTGGAAAGATTGCGGAAAAGTGTTAGCAATTACATAACATGACAGAATAGTCATCTAAATTTGAAATGAGAAAAACAACAGAACCTATACCTCCTTTAAAACTTCCTCTATCTCATTGAAGTTTTCTACCTTTACCATGGAGACAACTTTCGGGTCGATTGCTTTTACCTTCACCTTGAACATCCAGGCCTCGTTCAGCAACAGCATCGCCTTGAAAGATCCGGCGATCTTCCATAGATCCCTCCTGTTGGCCGAAATGCCATGCTTCCTTGCATTATTTTCAGTATCCAACTTCACGTTTGTCTCCTCTATACTTCCCTTCACCCTCGCCAAATCCTCCTCGTGCAACTGCACTTTAAGCTTTGTACCTGCCAGGTCCTCCTCTAGACTCTTAACCTTTGTCCTAGTGTCACTCAACAGAGCAAAGGTACTTCCACCCCATAAAGTTACCAGAGAATACTTGATTAACTGTCCGACGATAGTTGACCTTGTACTGGGAAAAAAAATTATTACATTTATCACATGCACAAAATAAAAAAGAGTAAATTGTATCACTTTAGTCCAACAAGTTGCAAAGTTTGCAAGTGGATACATGAACTCGTCAAATGTCTCCTAACAAGTATCTTATTATAATATAATAGTTTTCAACAGCAATGTATAAAAATATAACAACATAAAGTTTATTTAACATTGATATCTTCATATTAGTTGTAAGTGGTTTCCGACGAGAATTAAGTAGGGATAAAAGTGACTTAAAGATATGTAAAACTCAAGATTTTTCAACACTAGCGGGTACGAGTAAATATTGATGACCTTGAAAAACAACTAATCGGCTTGGACAAAACATTAAACACTCATTGACAGCTAACACAATATATGTTTTCACTCAAATAAGAAGATAAATCGAACATTTATTAGAATAGTTACCTTTTGTCCATCTTGTACCATTTTTCAGTCAGAAAGTCTTTGAGGGAAGGTTTACTCTCATAACCTTGGGGGACCCAGATCCCAGATTTTGTCTTCTTCTGGGACAGAAAGCGTTTGGCAATCTGAAATTTACAAGGAAATTTATTAGTTTTTGCATAACACAGGTGATTAATCCTTTAATTTGGAGAAAAATCCCTATACGACCCCGCAGTTGAGACAGTGAGAAAGCAAATAGGTGAGAAAACAATGAGAAAGGCAAAACTCTCCAGGATATACAAGTTGGGGAATTCACGGTATCGGCCACAATCAAATGCAGAGAAAATGGCATGCTCTGGAGCCTCACAAGAGTTTATGGGCCACATATGGACAAGGCAAATGAATTACAGATGCTATACCGCATTACTGGGCCAACACGCACGGCATGATGAGAAAATTAACCTTGACTTTCTGGAATTACCAGCACACAACTTCTCTGAGGAAGAAATCAAACAGGCAGTCATGAGGGGGCCAACAGAAAAAGCACCCGGGCCAGACCCGATTACAGGCAACCCAAGCTGAACTCATAACCCCGATTGGTGCAGACCCAATCAAATTCAGAACAAGAGCAAAATTGCCCCTACCGAGAAGACAGGCAAGCAGCACTGCAGCAGGGAGAAGCCGTTCAATCCCCTCCTCCACGGACCACGGATGTCAGATCAATCGAAACCCCCTACTCCACGGATGTCAGCTAACCATGTCAGATCAATCGAATCCCCTACTCCACGGATGTCCGTTCAATGCAACCCTAACCATGTCAGTTCAATCCAATGCCCCTCCACGGATGTCAGTTCAATTCAACCCTAACCAAGCCAGTTCAATCCAATCCCCCGCCTGCGGATGTCAGTTCAGTTGAACCCTAACCAAACCAAGCCAGTTCAATCCAATCGCCTCCCCCACGGTTCAACCCTAACCAAGTCAGCTCAATCCAATCCCCCTTTGTGGCGATAGCGGACGTACCAGCGATTGCCTGATTTGAGCGCCGATTGCGCGCAGCTTTCCCATCGTCGGCGCCATACCCGCGATTCGGCAGAGGTCGCGGGGGAGAAGAGCGGGGCTCTGGGATTCAGGCGCTCGCAACTTTCCACTCGACTCGCCTTTTCCCGTTGGGGGAGACGGCATATTATACGGTCGCGCAGCGGCGGCGCGGGGCGGGGGGACGCCTGGCCCGGCCCAGTGCTCATCGGCCCACTCGCTCGCCAGGCCAACCACTAGGCCCGGTTGGCTCGGGCCTGTGAGATCTATGTGGATTTTTTTTTGAATCGAGGCCTAACCCCATTTTCATTATGAACGGAAATACCAAGTACAGTTTTCAGAGAGTAGAGTCAGAGTTGGAGGGGGGGGTCCTAGTTCCATAAGCATCTCTAGCCGGGCCCGTAAAGGAAAAGTCTATTTTTCACCTTTTTAACTGTTAAAAAAGTCTGATTTTCAACCTCAAACTACAAAACCGGATTTAGTGGGTTATGTAGACCTTGCTTATAGTTGAGGGAAGTAATATGGACTTTTTCAAAGAAGAAATAGTAATGGATACATAGACTGGTCAATAACGGGGCGTGTTACAATATCTGAGCACGACGGGCTCATAACACCATTGCAAGGTCCAACGATCATCATATGATGCCAAGGACTAAATAGTAGGCGATGAGCACTGGCAGAGAGATTAGCGTCCCGAAAATAACCCTGAATGCAGGTACGCATGAGCGTGAGCATGCTGAAACCAAACGAGGATTGCTTTTGTGTTTGTGACAATGAGGAGATCCACTTACGCCGTGCTGAGCACATCGGCATGGAGTCCGTATTCCTTTGCGAAGACGAAGGACGCAATAGATTGAGGCAGAGCGGCCTGCAACATATAGGTAGCGTGTTACAGTATGAAAATAGCTAGAATTTTCAGAAAGCAAAAAAAAAAAAAGAGCAGTCATCACTCATCTATCAGAGAGCAAAGTGTGTGCACTCAGATAGATGCAGATACCAGCTGTCACGTTGCAAATTAAGGTTTAAATATTAGTTCGGTCATGCACGGCAGGATGGGGCTAACCAAGCCACCTGTTGTGCGAGCAGCGGCCACTGCCTCAGCCGCAACCGCGCGCAATGAACTCGATGCACACACTTTTAGACGTGTGCGTACGGTATGCATATACTGGAAACATGCTGTGCATGGAACTTCCTGCTGAGTTCCCATCTCTGATCTGTACGCGTGCACCATTAGCACTAACATACTGTGTGCACTCAGATTCAGATGCCAGTCACTTTGCAAAAGCAGGTTTAGTTCGGTCACAGCAGGAGCACGCAGATGCCGCCCAATTCAGGCTGCGGCAACTGCGTCAGCCGCAGCCGCAATGAACTCAGCGCACACACACTTTTACACGTACTACGTCGTAGGTCCGTACGTGTAGAACTGCTTTGTGTACGTACGTGTAGTCCTGTTTCATTCTGCCAATCAAGTTCTCCTCTTCCTTGTCACGCCATGACGAGAGACAATAAGTGGCCGGCAAGAGAAAGTAGTACGCATATATATGCTACTGTCACGTTAGAGAGATGATGCATGGTGATGACCACGCCACCGGCGGCGCGCGCTCCGTACGTACCTGTATGATGGCGACGCGCAGCACGTCGCCACGGAGGTCGAACACGGCGGCGCCCACCAGCGTGGCGACCGGGCCGGCGACGAACCGCAGCGCCATGCCCAGCCCCGCCAGGCCCGGCCCGCACGCGATGATCCTCTCCTGCTGCGCCATGAACAGCCCTGCATCAAAAACACATGAACATATATCAATTCGTCACTTCATCTTCAACATATCTGAAAAAAAAATCTGAGTGCAAACATACCCATGCTGAACATGCTCATCCCTGTCCCGCTCCTGGACATCACCTGTAGCGATCCCGTCACGACGCCCGGCATCCTCAGGTCCCACCTGCGCATTGACACGTAAGCCGACGCTTAAGACGAGCATCACGTACACGTGGACCGGCGGCGGGATGACACTTGGCATGCCTACTGTTTATTCGCACAATTGCACTGGCTAGTAGTTTACCTGTAGGCGATGAGCGCCCAGACCACGCCGAGCACGCTGGCGTACGCGTTGGGGTTCCTCGCCAGCTTCAGCCCCACCGTCCTCACCGTCGGCCACATCCTGATCCCGGTAGCCACATCAGCGCCTGGCCCCACATCCATCTCCACGTCATCATCGTCGTCGTTCTCGGCCATCGGCTCGACGCCACGACGGCCGGCGACCGCCGCGACGACGTCTTCGCCGCCGACGACACACGCCTTCCGCAGCTCAAACCCAAGCAGCAGCAGCGGGAACCACACGAGCGACTGCACAACGGCGATCTGCACGACGAGGTCACGTGCCCAACCACCATACATGGCGTCAAGCAACGGCACGCCGACGACGAGGGTGTTGTTGAACGCGGCGAGGGAGAACCCGGTGATGGACCACGACCTGGCGCCGGCCTTGGCGCCGCAGCAGTGGGCCCAGGCGGCGACGGCGAGCGCGGCGATGACCTTGGAGGCCGCGTCGGCGGCGAGGACGCGGCGGTTCATGGTGTAAGGGTTGGCGCGTGAGAGGAAGTCGAAGGTGAAGAAAGGCATGGAGAAGTGGGCTACTAGTGTGTTTATGGCGCCGCACTGCTCTGGGGTGAAGAATTTCCACCACCGGACTGAGCTGTAACCGAGAGCTAACGCGAAGTAGAGTGGCGCCATTGCTGCTGCCACCTTGTAGATGTCGCCCCACGCGATCATCCTCGCTCGCTCGATCTCTAGCTGGAGGCTAAACCCCTCTTTCTCTTCTTCTTGTTCTCTTCTAGCTGCACGCTAATAAACCCCTACCTCTTGATTTCTTTGGCCTTGTTGAGGTCGACCCTATATATATAGAGAGAGGGTAGGGGTGTGATCAGAGGGCTCTCCACAGGATGGATGCATGAGATGTGCAGGGAGTTGGTTCTCAAGAACTAGCAGGTGACTGTCATTGTGTGCAGCGTGCTGAAAAGGTGAGAACTAGCTGCGTGCAACACGTATATTATTACCTTAGACTTGGAGAAAACAATTCTTTGACAGAAATCTCTATAGCAAAAATTACCTGTACCTGGCATCTACAAGCGGTGCTGCCTTTCCTACCCGCCACAAACGTCATCGCAAAAAAGGAAAGATAAAGCTTTTCCCCCCAAAAAAAATTTAGACATCGAGGTGATGCAGCCCAAATCGATTCTATCCTATGTTCAGGGAACTGGTTCTCCAGAACTAGCACGTCACCCTGTCTCATCGTGTGACCAAAAGGTGAGCGCTACCTGCTGGAGCTGGACAGAATGAACTGAATTCTTATTCCTCGGAGCACAAGTCGCTGGTTTCGTCGGTGCAGAGGTTTCTGCTTTGATTATTCAGATCTCTGCTGGCTGCAGGTACCAGTACAAAATATGATTTTGTTTTGTCATTCTATAAAATTATAGGAGTGTGTAGATACTCATGTTTAAAGTTGATCTTAATCGTGTCATCCCTCTTTTGCTTCTTTCCAGGTTCAAGCTCCAGGCGCCCCACGTACAGTGCGGACATGTGCATGTGTCCAATCGAACCACGGTTCGACAAGACTTCGGGGGAGCGCCTCAGAGAAACGAAGACCAGCTTTCGACTGCTTCATCCGTTTTAAAATGCAGATCGTTTAACCTTTTTTACTCTAAATTTGACTATTCGCTTTATTCAAAACAAATTACAAAATACTATATTTTTTGTTATGATACCTTTATTAATAAAAGAATTTCAAAAATGACCAAAATTTTAGAGATTTACTCCTCCTCAATTGATTGAAATCTTGCAAATCCATCAATCACCCAAAAACTAACCTTCTTCTCCACCTCCGGCGAGATTCAGGCGAGCTCCGGCGAGGTTAGGGCTTCGGGGTTAGGGTTTCGGGGTTGCGGGGGGCGGCTGCTCACCGCCGAACCCTAGAGGGAGCTCCGGCGGCGACAGGCCGGCCCGGCGGAGGAGGTGGGCGGCAGGGCGGCGAGGCGCGGCGGTGGAGGCGCCGCCGGCCGGGCGGTGGTTGCCGGCGGTCGGGCCAGGTCGGGGCGGGAGCGACATTGCGCGGCGGCGGCAGCGGGAGGTGGCGGCGGGATGGGCTCGCGCGGCGGCCGGCGCGGGCGGGCTAGGGCCCCGCCGGAGCTCCGCGCCGACGGAGTAATAATTATTGGTTGTATCCATACCTTTTGGTTATCACAAAGGTATTGCATATTACTTTATATTTTTAATTAGCGTGTGAATTTAAAGGCACGTATAATTTTTTATCAACTAAATATTGTCCTTATCCCAACGAAACGTTAACCAATTGGTTTGATCTAAAAAAAGGTTAACCAAGGAACATCACATAATAGTCAAAAATCATGGCTCGGTGGCCTTTGGCTTAGTACACCATGGTTATTCACTTTTTCATGCAAGCTATCGGCTAATCATGTTGGTTAAAGACGACTAATTTCTTCTCTTTATAAATGCAATTATTCACCTTCATTATGTTCGAGTCATCAAGGGGCATCGATCGCATCATCCATGTTCATCTTATTCTGCAACAATCAATATTGTATATGGTACACAGAGAGATGTATTTTCATATAAAAAGAGAATAGTTGTTTGATTTCAATTCATAACAACATTTTTTTCTTTTTTCTTACATTTTTTATTTTCATGTTGAACATGGACTCTTTAAGTTACTCCAGATTGTTATTATAAATTTTTCACTCCAATTTGTATAGAAGAGTAAAACGCTGAAACGTCCTTTGTTTAAACATTGATAGCAACGTCATGAATTGCAACATGCAACAACCCAAATGAATTAGAGAATGGAGGAGCACGAGCCGCGGGGAGAGGGAGCTCACCGTCAGGCGGTGGATAGATAAGGCTGACTCTGTGGGCCATGTGTCCGATTTTCCCCCCAAGCATCGGACGTCCTCGTTATAGCATTATCGTATAGATATAGGGATACATATATGGTGGAAACCAACTTCCCATGGAAACTATGGAAACTCCAATATGGACCACACAATGTTGATCCAAGGGTGCACCCAAATCAGGTGGAAGGGGTGATTTGCAAACCTCAGGAGAGGTGGGAGGGGTGATTTGTAAGGTGCTTTTGCAAATCACCCCTCCCACCTGATCTGGTCGCGCCCTTGGATCAACATCGTGTGGCCCAGATTTTAGTTTCCATAGTTTCTACGGAGAGGTTGGTTTCCGTAGGATACGTTGCCTAGATATAGGTGTGTAAAGTGTAGTGCTCCTTGTCCTCCTCATTTCACTGTTCTTCCTTTTGTTTGCACATATAGAAATGGCTACCTGTCAGTTGACTTTCGACTTCGATCGATGTTGCTCTCCATGATTTAACGCTAGTAGATACGGTACCAGTTAGTTCAGCCTGGTGAAAGGTACTACATATCAACGACTCAACTTTTTTAATCCCCAAAGACACATGTCGGTCAAATAGTCTAAGAGAGTGTCGATTGTATTATCGGAGTGCGACAATAGGACCCTCGATGTCAACATTGCAGCCTTTTATCTCTGGCCTGACGCCCTCGACGTAGACATCACATGTGTACGTATCAGAAGATGATCGGACTGCAGTTAGCATATTGTCTCGCTCTCTTGTTATCGATCAAATCTCTTTGAGTCACTGCGTTGACTCTTTAGTGGCAGCTCCGAAGCTACAAATGTATGTTTTGGAATGTGTTTCCAAAACTTTGTAATATGTATTCACTGTTTTAATATATTAAGAGTCGGTATTAAAAAAACCATGCAAACATGTTTAGTTGATTGAAATTGGTGAAATATACCTAGCAATTTTTTTTAAAGAAGCGTGTTTTATGAGGTGAATGAATAGTGAATTTCACTAACTGATTTTCACAAACTATCGTACCCCTGTTGCTTTTTTCTTTTCACTTTTCAGCATCCTTTACCGTACCCCTGTCAATCGCATTCCACTGCACATTGGAACGTAGAACATGATGAATGGTCTCCATTTGAGCATTATTTTATTCTCAATCGTCGATAAAACTGACGCTAGTGTGTAAGTGTATGCTTGGTACGTATGGTTGCTTGAATTTGCCTCAGTCTAGCTCGTGGAATGGGCGAATGGCCAAAGGTGTTCTGGTTGCTTGTATGAATGTAATACCCTAAGGTTATGAAGATACTTTAGGTTTGAAAAGTTCTCACTGCTGCACCTTGTTCGTGGAAAGGCAAAAAAAAAGGTTAAAAGGCCGACATGGGCAATGTTGAAAATAGTTGTTAAGTTGTTACGTGTATTTAGTTCATCTTGTAACACACGGCATCAATAGTCTGATAGCGCCAGGAGGTTAGGATAGATAGATAGACTTGGTTGTAGATTGGTTCAGGTTGTTGTAACAAACCTTAACAGACCTCCTGGCGCATCTATCTGATGATCGATATCTGTATAAAGCCACGTACGGGGCTGTTCCGTACTCAATCAACACGAACACGTTGAGCACCCGAGATAGGGGCCAACGCTTTCCATAGATCCAGTTTTCTTTACCTGGTATCAAGAGCCTCTCCTCTATTTTGCATCCATGGCAAGTTCCTCGTCCTCAGCGCCGCTTCTCGCCCTTCCTGTCACGGAGAAACTCTCCAAGAGTAACTTAGTGCTGTGGCAGGCGCAAGTCATGCCCGCTATCCGCGGCGCCCAGCTTGAGTCTCATCTTGATCGTGAAGCTGCGGTGCCGCCCAAGGAGCTTACTGCTCAGATCGACGGCAAACCAGTCAAGCAGGCCAACCCTGAATACATCACCTGGGTGGCCAAGGATCAGCAGGTTCTGAGCTACCTGCTGACATCCATGACCCGTGAGGTCATGACTCAGGTCGCCAAGCACAAGACGGCGGCGACTGTCTAGGCGGCTGTCGAGGTCATCTTCTCCTCGCAGACCCGGACGCGTGCTATGAACACGCGTATTGCCCTCGCCACAACCCAGAAGGGAACCCTCTCCATGGCGGACTACATCGCCAAGATGAAGACCTACGTCGACGACATGACTGTGGCCGGGAAGCCCCTTGAAGATGACGATGTCATCTCCTACGTTCTCACCGGCCTCGACACCGACTACAATCCCATCGCTACGTCCATCCTCACCAGGGCTGACCCCATCGGGCTTGATGAATTTTTCTCCCAACTTCTTAGCTTTGAGATGCGTCTTGATATGCAGCATCATGGAGGAGGATCTTCCTCGGCGAACATGGCAAGTCGAGGCAATGGTCGTGGTCGCGGCTTTCGTGGTCGTGGCCGTGGTCAGTTCCCTGGATCAAGTCAAGGCCGTGGTGGTGGCTCCTCGCGGGGGCGCGGCAACAAGAACAACTCCCGTCCACCCAATGCACGTGGCAACAACACCAACAATGGCGGCACTCGTGGTGGTGATCGCTGCCAGATCTGTGGTCGCGGTAATCATTCAGCCGTCGACTGTTGGTTCCGCTTCGACGAAGATTACATCGCCAATGAGAAGAGTGCCTCGGCTGCCATGCACTCCTATGGTGTTGATACAAACTGGTACACCGATACTGGTTCAACCGACCACATCACCAGCGATCTGAACAAGCTTCACGTCCACAACTCCTATCACGGCAATGATCAGATCAAGACTACGAATGGGTCAGGTATGGACATTAATCATATTGGCTATAGTACTGTTTATACCCCTAGTAGATCCCTTCACTTAAACAAAGTGCTTCATGTTCCTCACGCCGCCAAAAATTTACTATCAGTACATCGCCTTGCTGCTGACAATAATGCTTTCCTTGAGTTTCACTCTAACTCTTTCTTTATCAAGGACAAGGCTACGAAGAGAATTCTTCTTCGCGGAAAGTGTGAGGGCGGCCTCTACCCCATCCCTACCGAGTACAAGAGCCATGCACTGAGTACCTTCAAGCCGTCTACATCCCGTTGGCATAGTCGGCTAGGACACCCATCTTCGTCTATTGTTCACCATATTATTAGTCGTCATAAACTCCCTTGCTCCAGTAGCTCAAATAATGACTCTGTCTGTGATGCATGTCAACAGGCCAAAAGTCACCAGTTACCATACTCTAGTTCGTCCACTCGTTCTACTTCTCCTTTACAATTAATTTATTCAGATGTATGGGGTCGTGCTCTTGACTCGGTTGGCAGAAAACAATACTATGTTAGCTTTATTGATGATTTTAGCAAATTTACATGGATCTATCTTCTTCGTTACAAATCTGAGGTGTTTTCCAAATTCCATGAGTTTCAATGTCTTGTTGAGCGTATTTTTGGACGCAAAATCATCTCAGTCCAAACCGACTGGGGTGGTGAGTATGAAAAACTCAGTCCGTTCTTTACCAAAATTGGTGTTTCCCATCGAGTATCATGCCCCCATGCTCATCAACAGAATGGGGTAGCAGAGAGAAAGCACCGTCATATTGTTGAGGTTGGACTTTCTCTTCTTGCTCATGCTTCGATGCCTCTAAAATTTTGGGACGAAGCATTCCTTTCAGCTGTTTATCTCATAAATCGCACCCCTAGTCGTGTCATTGATTATGAAACGCCGCTAGAAAAACTCTTTGGTGAGCAGCCTGACTACTCCTTTTTACGTGTCTTTGGGTGTGCGTGTTGGCCGAACCTACGCCCATTTAATGCTAGAAAACTTGAGTTCCGTTCCACCCGGTGTGCTTTCTTGGGCTATAGTTCTCTGCATAAAGGATATAAATGTTTAGATATTTCTACAGGACGTGTTTACATTTCTAGGGATGTTGTTTTTGATGAAAACATTTTTCCTTTTGCTGAACTCCATCCCAATGCTGGTGCCAAGCTCACGTCTGAAATTCTTCTTCCCGTTCCTGAATCTAGGGGTTTACCAGTACATAGCTCTGTGCTTAATGTGCCTACTAACCCGTCATCCGCAGGAGAAAATTTGGCTCAAAATAATGCAGGAACTAGCTCATGTCCTCAATATTTCATATGTCCTCAGCCTGGCACCGCCATCGATGTGGATCTGCCTGCTGATTCTGGCCCAAATTCCCATGGTGATTCGCCTGCTTTTGCGCCTGTGTCATCTCCGACAGCAGCAGTCCTTGGCGCCTCTCCCCTGGCCCCGTTGACGGCCAATGCAGGGTCGCCACCTACACCTGCCGCGCCCAGAGGGGCAACCTCAGTCGCAACAGCGGCATCAGGCACTGCAGGTGAATCTCAACAGGGCGCGGGATCTATTGCGCCAGATCGATCCTCTGTGCCAAGTTCGGGTCCTTCAGCTATGACAGATCAAGTCTCTGCACCTCTGAATATACAGGAGGATGTATCTGATCGGCCTCACACCCGGGCAAAGTCTGGCATCCGCAAAGTCAAGACATACACTGATGGAACAATAAGGTATGGATTCTTGGCCTCAAATGGAGAGCCTAATAATCTTTCTGAAGCACTCGATAATCCAGATTGGAAACAGGCAATGGACAATGAGTTTTTAGCACTTAAAAACAACAAGACATGGCATTTAGTTCCACCTCATTCCAAGGCAAACATAATAGATTGTAAATGGGTGTATAAGATCAAAAGAAAACCTGATGGCACAATAGATAGATATAAAGCTAGATTAGTTGCTAAAGGCATTAAACAATGCTATGGCATAGATTATGAAGATACTTTTAGTCCTCTTGTTAAAGCAGCTACTATAAGACTTGTATTATCTATTGCTGTGTCACGAGGTTGGAGTCTACGACAATTGGATGTACAGAACGCGTTTCTTCATGGTGTTCTAGAGGAGGATGTGTTCATGAGGCAGCCACCTGGCTATGAAGACAAGTCTACGCCAAAATATTTGTGCAAGTTGGACAAAGCTTTGTATGGCCTCAAGCAGGCGCCTAGAGCCTGGTATTCCAAGCTCAGTGACAAACTTCAGAAGCTCGGTTTTCGGCCTTCCAAGGCTGATACCTCACTGTTCTTCTTCAGCAAAAATGGGGTAACAATATTTTTGCTTATTTATGTTGATGATATAATAGTTGCTAGCTCATCTCAGGAGGCAACAACTGCATTACTTCGGAATTTGAATGAAGAATTTGCACTAAAGGACCTAGGTGGTCTTCACTATTTTCTGGGCATAGAAGTGAAGGATACACCAGATGGGATTTTATTGACGCAAGAAAAATATGCAACCGACCTATTGAAGCAGGTAAACATGACAACCTGTAAACCTGTGAGTACAGCACTTTCTACCTCAGAGAAGTTATCCAAGTATGAGGGAGATCCATTAGGACCAGAAGATATCACGCGATACAGGAGTATTGTAGGTGCATTACAGTACTTGACGCTGACACAACCAGATATATCCTTTTCAATGAATAAGGTTTGTTAGTATCTTCATACTCCTACAACCTTACACTGGAAAGCTGTGAAAAGAATTCGTCGGTATGTGCAAGGATCTCTTGATATTGGCTTAAAAATTAGAAAATCATCGTCGATGCTTGTGAGTGGTTTTTCAGATGCAGACTGGGCTGGCTGTCCAGATGATAGAAGGTCTACAGGTGGGTTTGCAGTATTCCTAGGACCAAATTTGGTTTCTTGGTGTGCTAAAAAGCAAGCAACAGTTTCAAGGTCAAGTACAGAAGCAGAATATAAAGCACTGGCAAATGCAACAGCTGAAATCATGTGGGTACAGACTCTACTTGCTGAATTGGGTGTTAAGTCTCCACCAGTAGCTCGGTTATGGTGTGATAATCTTGGAGCTAAGTATTTATCTTCAAATCCAGTTTTTCACGCTAGAACAAAACACATTGAAGTGGATTTTCACTTCGTAAGAGAACGTGTAGCCCGACAGCTTCTAAAGATTGATTTCGTGCCAACTTATGATCAAGTGGCGAATGGTTTCACAAAAGCTTTGTCCACACAGAAGATACAAGAATTCAGAAACAATCTCAACCTACAACGGTTTCGATTGAGGGGAAGTGTTGAAAATGTGGTTAAGTTGTTACGTGTATTTAGTTCATCTTGTAACACACGGCATCAATAGTCTGATAGCGCCAGGAGTTTAGGATAGATAGATAGACTTGGTTGTAGATTGGTTCAGGTTGTTGTAACAAACCTTAACAGACCTCCTGGCGCATCTATCTGATGATCGATATCTGTATAAAGCCACGTACGGGGCTGTTCCGTACTCAATCAACACGAACACGTTGAGCACCCGAGATAGGGGCCAACGCTTCCCATAGATCCAGTTTTCTTTACAGGCAAGAGGGTGTGCAAGTAAAGGACGGTTCTAAGTAGCCGGCACTTAAGCACAAGCTTATATTTTGGGCTGTGACAAGATGAAAATAAAGAGGGATTAAAGGACAATCCACTAGGCTAATGTAGTTGTGATGACTCCTATTACCACACGCAACTATGCAAGTCTGATTGTCTGAGGGCAAAACACACTATAGATTTGGTAACTATGCAAGTATGCAAGTCTGATTTGGTAGTACAAAGGCAGAAAGCACCACGTCATGTCCTGGTTAGACTAGAGATTAGGTAAAAGTGAACTTTTCTGAGACTGCTGAGACGAACTAAAATGTAAAAGTGAAACATATACCGGCGGCTGATGAGCCGTTCAGCAAGAGCTAGCTCTGTGCCCACTCGAAATGACAACGACTACTTGAACTGATCACCTTGTTCTTTTCCAGATATTTTCTGTGCTCGGTGGATGCCAACGTTGCGAGATGCAGGCTGCGACTGACGACAGACCACAACGCATACCTTCGCCTAGGAAAAATATGTGTTTTTATCTCTGCTCTTCCCAGCAACGTTAAACTGATCGGTAGTGCTTTTTTATTGCTGTAGCTCTAGCGGTGCAGCAAAGCTAATTGGCTGCAACAGAGGCATTCGATGTGAAGAAGCTGAACAGCAGGCTGTGCAACCGCGTAGGCAGTAGCTGATATTGGATGCTTGCTGGATATGCAAGTTGAGCTGATCCGACCAGGCATCGACAAAAGAAGTGGAGGGAAACCGGCGTACCGGCGTGCTCGTGGCGTACGTGAGGTCGTCGTCCTATGAAGGAAGACGTCGATGGAGGGCGACAGTCCGCACGGCGGCTGGTGATGGGTTGGGTTGGGCTTTTCACCCGTTCGGCCTATTATCAACCAGGAGTTCATGGGCCGAGAATTCTGTCCATACTGGCCCAGCAAAGCCCATCCCCAAAGAAAGCAAACCGAGCCGGACTCTCTTCTTGCAGCACAAGAAGATACGGAGAAAAAAGAAGAACTCGACTCCCCACGGCGTGTCGGTCTGCCGGAGCCGCCATTAAGCAAAGCGAGCCTTCCCCTTCCCCAACCGCGCGAATTCGCATCAGAGATCAGACCCCGAGAGCGAAGCGAAACAGGCAGCGCCGCAAGCGAGGGAGGCTAGGGGGCGAGCGAATCTCGGAGCGGAGGCGACCATGGCCAGGTTCGACCCGTACGAGAACAACGGCGGCACGTGCGTGGCCGTCGCCGGCGCCGACTACTGCGTGGTCGCCGCCGACACCCGCCTCTCCGTCGGTTACAGCATCCTGTCCCGCGACCGCTCCAAGATCGCCCAGCTGTACGTGTGTTTCTCAACCCCTTCCACTACTAGCAATACTAGTGTTAGTACCGGTTTCCCAACCGTACTATATATTTTCGGTACTAAATCGATGGCAGATATTTAGTATCGGCTGTAGTACCCGGTACTATTTTCGGTACTAAATAGTTGGCAGATATTTAGTATCGGCTGTAGTACCCGGTAGTAAACCTTTTAATACCGGCTGATAGCACCAGCCGGTACTAATATTTTCGGTACTAAATGGATGGCAGATATTTAGTATCGGCTGTACTACCCAGTACTATTTTCGGTACTAAATGGATGGCAGATATTTAGTATCGGCTGTAGTACCCGGTACTAAACCTTTTAGTACCGGCTGATAGCACCAGCCGGTACTAATAGCCATCCATGCCATGCAAAGTGGAATGAGTCATTTAGTACCGGTTGGTATTACCAACCAGTACCAAATGTATTGGTATTTTTTTTATTTTCCTATTTGCCTACTTTTATTTCTATTTTATTTGTAGTTGTATATGGTCACATTTTATTGCACAGAAGTAGTTGTATAGGTTCACAGTTCATTGCACAGAAGCACGACACAACAACAAGGCAAAAAATTTCAGAAATTACAATGATCTTTAGTTCATTCATTACACAAAAAATGGATCTAAAAACTCACCACAAACATTCTGCATCTTACGATGACTAATAACTAAGGAGCTAGAAGAGAATAAAAAGGAAATAAAAGTGAAGGTTGGCGGCGTCATTCTTGAGGAACTTCACCATGGCTTGCTTCTTCCGCCTCAGCAGATCAAGAATGAAGAATGTAGGCACCGCTCATCCACATGTGCCTGGCCAGGGGAGCTCGACCAGCACCCAGGCTGTCGCCTTACAGGCCACCGCCGCCGGCCTGCTGCACCGGTGCTGTCGGTCTTACTCCTGCGGAGGAGTATTGGAAGAGATAAGGATGAGAGGATTTGAGAGAGAGCAGAATAAACAAGCATGGAGATGGACCTGCGCACCAGATCGGAAATCAAGAAAGAGAGAGAGAGCAGATTAAACAAGCTCAGGAACGCACCTTTCTCCAGCCACCAGCTCGGGAAGAGAGAGAGCAGATGGACCTACGCACCAGGCAGGTCCTCTGCCCCTGCACACAAACCGGTCGGCTTATCCCACGGCCTGCGCGTGCTGCTGCCCTCCAGCGTGCGCTGGCCGAGCGAGACGCTCGCACACACGTCTGCCAGCCGCTCCAGCCTCCTGCACGCGCCCTGAAGAGCTCGCATGGTGCTGCGTCCGCCGACCGGAGGGAGGAAGGGATAAACGCTGCATCTGCCGGCCGGAGGGAGGAAGGGATAAGGATGAAGAGAAGAGATAAGCATACCTGGTGAGAGGAAGAGGATTAAATAGAACATCGGTGAAGCGCGCTAGAGGTATTTAAGTACCGGTGGGCAGTTTCAACCGGTTAGTACCGGTTGGAGCTACCGGCCGGTACTAAAAGTTATGCACCAGCTGGGGTCATGCATTTAGTACCGGCTGGAGTCACCAGCCGGTATTAGATGGATCTCGTCATTGCCCTGGCACATCTCGGTGTCAAGCGGCGCCATTTAGTACCAGTTGGTGGCTCTAGCCGGTACTAAATCGGCCTGGTGACGTCGCCTGAGGCCTGTTTTGCACGTTAGTACCGGCTCAAAGTGTAACCGGTACTAACGTGAGAGAGATGAATGCTCGTGTTTCTGGTAGTGTTCTCTCACCGAGAAAATTGTATATCTGACCCTTTAAACAATACACTTCCTAATTTTAGGACTCGAAACATTGTACTCGTAAAAATAAGTCTGAAAACGTTGACTTCTTAATTCTTATGACATTAAGAATTCCTACCCTGGACTCGGCCCCTGCAGCCGGCAGCAAGCACCCCTTCGGTGATCTCGAGCATCTCCCTGAACTCAGCATCCTCGTCTCCATGTGCAGCGTCCTCTTCTTGTTGGGCAAGAAGATCACCCATAACCTCGCCCGCATCTCCCACTCCACTGTCTTCCCGGCAGCCGCAGGGCGTCGCCGGTGAAGATCTCACTGCCGTGGAGGAACCATCCCAGGGACACTGTGTCGCCGCCGCGCACTGCATGCTCGAACTTCCAGGGCCTCAGGGGTTGGGTGACCTCCTCGTGCGTCGACGCCGAGCGAACACAGCCGGTGAGCCCAGGTCCAGCAACGCCAACGCCCGACGCGTCCTTGCTGGCGTCGAGGCCGACCTCGTGGACCGAATTGTCCGTTGACCGGCTCGAGATGAATGTTTACATGCGCCATGCATGGCCGTCGGGGTGAGCTGCACGGACACGCGCGAAGAGGTGCTTCTCGTGTGAGCTAGCTTGCCCACGCGGCAAGGCAGCAAGAGCAAGCCTGCATGCTTGCCCGGCCGCAATTGCAGCAAGACGGTGCCTGGGCTGGCAGCAAGCCGACGACACTACGACAGCACACCAGCGGCAGAACGGTGGGCGGCAGCGAGCCAGTCAGCCAGGAAGTCGCACACGCACCACATAGTCAAAACAGTAGAGGGGCAAAAGGGTCCTTTTACATTTCAAATATAGGTGTTTAGATGAGAAAAGAGAGAAAACAACCTTAATGTCATAAGAATCAAGAAGCCAATGTTTCAAGGTCATTTTTACGTGTCTAATGTTTCTAGTCCTAATGCAAAGTCCATTGTTTGGAGTGTCAAATATATAATTTTCTCCTTCTCGCCGCCCCCACCCATGCGTCTGTCGTTAGTTGTTACTGGTTTCAGGGTTCAGTTTCAGGGTTCAGGAAGGCTAGGTCGAATTCGGTGGTTCTGAGTTCAGACCCCACCATCGGTGTTGTGGTAGTAAACGGCGGGTTTGGATTTGGTTAGTCATGCAGGGGCATCTCTTGTCTTTGGAGTGATGATTTTTGCTGAGGCCCCTATCAGATTTCATTACGCTTGGAAATCAGTAAGGGGCTGTTTGGCACGGCTCAAGGAGCTATTTCAGGCGCGGCTCCAGCCGAAGCCGTGCCAAACGACGACCTCAAAAACGGCTTCACGCACGGAGCCAGAGCCAAAAAATCTGGCTCCCCACGGCTCCACCCCTCGCGCCCACACTGCAAAGTTCGAAATTACCCCTGAAGTTCATACTAATTATGGCCAATTGCCACCTGAAAACTATCGGGCTCTCCCTTCTCTCCACTCTACCTTGCGCGTTCCTGGCGGCGACCGGGAGGATGGCTGGCCAGCGAGCGACGGCGGCGAAGGAAAAGGAGCTTCCGATGGCGGGAACCGACGGATCCAAAGGGAGGCTGCTCGATCTCTTGGTTTTGCCATCACGGGAGGAGCCGCCGCCGCCAATGCGCCGTTTTTCCTGTACCCGACGACGGCCAGCGTCGTCGACCACATGAACGGCGCGCTGCTCAGCTCCGCGCAGAGGGTTCTCATCATGGGTGCACGCTTCCGCAAGGCCAACGCCGATGGTGGATGGCCAACAGGACGAACAAGGCTCGCCTGCGACTTCACACCATGCGTGGCGCCGCCTCCCAGCTACCGACAACGATAAGCAAGC
This sequence comes from Digitaria exilis, assembly GCA_015342445.1. Classification (NCBI taxonomy): domain Eukaryota; kingdom Viridiplantae; phylum Streptophyta; class Magnoliopsida; order Poales; family Poaceae; genus Digitaria; species Digitaria exilis. Next base: position 92,681 of record JACEFO010002895.1, read on the forward strand.
AACCAACCAGCCAACCCAGGTCATCAAATTTATGATACATACAGGCATACAGCTAATTAACATAGTACTAGCTCATATGGCATCCATTACAGACTTGTTGGGTGCGTTTATGAAAGAGCATCTAGGCCCCTAATTCGGTTTTGGCGATTAATGACAATATGATCATTGCGACTAACGTGTTTGTTGCAGCGGCAATTCTTAAGTTAGGGCAATGATGGGCTTTCACGGTATTCTTGGCCCCATCATTTGCGAATGGATGTATTGGTGCAAAGGATATGCTCGAAGATTGAGGATAAGCTAGTTCTAAGTGACGATTGGATGATGAGAGGCACTTAGAGTAGTTTAGGTGTTTGTTTTCCTTTGGCCGTACTATAAAGGGGGCTTGAGGATTGTTAGCTTGACCTAGGCAAAACTAGAAGTTTGGTGTGGTGCACACTTCTGAAATCTAGTGTTAGGTAGCTATGTTGAAGCCCTGGAGAAGTTAGGAAACTCAAAGAGATTGAATTGGACAAGTTTCGACTTCGAAAGAGAAGAAGACCGCACAAAACTCGGAGGCATCGACTATTTCGACGGGCTGCTGAGGGTGGCCCCTAGTTTTCTCTCAGAAGCTGGCGCAGCGCTCTGGGTAGCATCAACTGATTCGATGGTAAGACCGTCGAATTAGTCAATGGCCCCTGGTTTCCACGCAGTAGCTGGCGCAACGTTCTGTGTAGCGTCGACTGATTCGATGGAGTGTCCATCGAATTAGTCGATGGTGCTTGAAGATGAGAAGACCCCAGTGTGCATGGTTCTGAGTCGCGTCGACTGATTCGACGGCAGCTGCGTCGAATTAGTCGATGGTCTCCAATCTTTGTGAAGATTTTGTGGCACATGCCTCTGGGTAGCGGTAGCGTCGACTGTTTCGATGAGGTAAGCGTCGAAATAGTCGACGGGAGAAGTAGCCGTTGCACTGTTAAAATTTTGAATGGAAAGTGGGCGTCGACTGATTCGACGGTGTGTCCACCGAATTAGTCGACGGCTCTACGATTTGCATAACGGTTGGATTTTGAGTGGGGGCTATTTATACCCCTTCACTCACTCCTTGGAGACTCTCTTGCCACGCGAGTTTCACTGTTCATCCAGCTGAGTTTGGAGAGTGTTAGAGGGCAAGAGAAGCACTTGGTTCAATTGGTGTTCTGGTCTTGTGAAGATTAAGGACTCTCTTTAGTGGTTGAGAGTAGCAAGTGTGCATCTATCTAGCTCTTGGTCTAGTGTAGGTCAAGTGAAGATCTGAAGCTTGTTACTCTTGGTGATTCGGCATCACCTAGACGGTTTGGTGGTGTTGATCTTGGGAGCTCACGTGGAGATTGTGTGGAGCCCAAGAAGGTGTACATGTTTTGGGATCCTCCATCCCAGAGTGGGAAATGGATATCCCCTACGAGAGCACTTGATTATTGCGCGGATCAAGGGGGAGCTATACCCTTGCACGGGTGCTCCAACGAGGACTATGGGGTAGTTGCCGACTCCTCGATACCTCGGGAAAAATCGGCTTTCTACTCTTCTCTTTATGTTGAGCAAGTTTACTTTCCGTATTTCGATTCCTAGACTTGCCATGCTAGAGTAGGATTGGAGCTAGGTTGCAAAACTCTTTTCAACACTAGTTAGACACAAACCACACTTATAGGTACATGGGGTGAATTGACTTATTGCATATGATTGTTTTATTGCTTAAAATTTTATAGAAGCCTAGTTCACCCCCTCCTCTTAGGCATCTTCATCCTTTCAGTTTAAACGAGTGTCGAATGAATGAATCATTTGGAAAAAGGGAACCAATCCAATGCAAAAAAAGGGAACCAATCCAATGCAAAACCTGCTCTACTCAAAGGGAATTTCAATTTCAATTTCAGGCAGCGCAGCATGCTTGCTTTCTTTCTTTCTTTCAGCATGTACTAGCTGGTAGCATCAGAGTCAGAGTAGTATTGGCAGGGAGCGTATGTAGTACATACATACAGTAGCATTTGAATCGATAAGAATGGATCATGATGATTCTGAACCAGCGCCACTGCACGAATTGCACTTGTGCATAAGAGAAGACGTTTATTTTTATTCCGGCAGGAGAAGACGTTGTGCAGGCCTTTTAGTTCACTGGTAGAACAGTAAGAAAAACAAGGGCATGTTGGACATTTGAAGGTTATTTATCTCGTTTATCCATTTGTGAAAATATAGGAGAAGTCATTTGAAGCTGTTTTGCCAAACGTTTTTTTAAAACGGCTTTGGCTTCACCAAGTAAGCTGCTCCACATAAGAAGCCATATAGGAAGCCATTTTTAGAGGAGCCGGAGCCATACCAAACACACCCTAATTGTGCTCTGAAATTTGGTGTTCGGTATTCAGTTAGTTGAGAATCTGAAACAGTTTAGGCTGAACTTTATTGCAATAGTGCTACTAATCCGGCCATAAATTTAAGTGCCATTGGATATGCAGATGGTCTTCAAAACATAACTCTGACAACAAATTCTGATTAAAGATATTTGTAAAACTAGGTACAAAACTTTGGAGATAAAGCTACAATCACTGTTGTTTACATGGATGATTTAAATATCCATATGTTGTTTTCCGAAGCTATATTAGTCACTGATGGCCTTGTTGGAGAACATTTTGTGAATGTATAGAATTTTTGTGGTGGTGTTCTCATGATCTGTTTTCTTAAGTATTAAATTGCAGAGAACAGAACACGCCATAGGTGCCTAGGCCTGAATGAGACTTATAAATGGTGAAATATGATACCCAAAATCATCTGCTGTATCATTATTTACGAATTTTACAATAACAACAATAACATTATTTACAAATTATTTACAAATTTTGCAAGCGGGAAAATATTAGTGAATAGTCCAGAATATCTATCATTATGTACAAATTTTACAAGTGATATGATATCTACTTTTGACCTTAGTTTGGTGAGTTTCATGATGTCTTGCCTTATTTTTTTTAATAGAAAAATACCATATATTGTTGCTAACTCGAGCCGAACAGTCTGAAACTGTTTTTCTTAATAGGTCTGCAATTATTTAGTTTTGACCATAAATACATTAGTGTGATGTAGATGTAGCTAGCTAGAGTGCTTCCGTTTATACCTAACCAAATATCTGGTTAGTAGAACAGCAAAAGGTGTGGTTAAAATAGTTCTACCCTGAACCATACCGCTATAGGTTTCTGAAGCTTTTGCATTACCACCTTTTTAGATTTACGAACACAATCATAACACGAAGATGAGCTGCCCTGCAAGGGCGCAACTGTTGTCGAACACACTCTACTACAAGATATTCTTCCCATACTATGCGTTCAATGTGTTGGGTGGACTGGACAGTGAAGGTAGAGTATGATTTTAGCATATGAGTACTAATTTACATGGATCGTTCAGTGTGAGTATGCCTCTGAGCATCTCTTCTCATTTCACAGGTAAAGGATGTGCCTTTACATACGATGCTGTTGGGTCTTATGAGAGGACAGGCTATAGTGCTCAGGGAACAGGTTCAACATTGATGATGCCTGTTCTTGACAACCAGTTGAAATCTCCTAGTCCTCTACTGCTGCCAGCAAGGGCAAGGTTGTTGTTCCGACGGATAACTCTTATAAAGTTCAATTAATATCCGAAGTCATTACTTTATCCCCAGACCTATAAACAATGGGTCTCAATTCGGGAGGAAGAACTGGTAATAAGCACAAAACCATCCATTCTGGTTCCACATTTGTTTGAATAAAATGTTTCTCTCTTGAATTTCAACTGTTTAATCCGCTTATGGTAGTATTTTGTTGGTCTTTCAATGGCCGCAATAGGAGCCAGTGATAAGTTCATGAGAAGCAAAGGCCTATATATCTGGTGCAACGTACCATTCCTACTAAACACAATTTTTAATACAACTCTCTATTTTCAGGATGCAGTGACACCCTTGTCGGAATCTGAAGCGGTTGATCTGGTGAAGGACGTTTTTGCATCAGCCGCAGAACGAGACATATACACCGTATGATGCTTTCTTGCACTTTAGATTTCCAAAGATTAGCAGTGATGACTAGCCCAATTCCCGAATCTAATATTGCTGTTCCATGAAATTTGCAGGGAGACAGATTGGAAATTGTGGTCATCAACAGCTCTGGCACACACCGAGAGTATTTTGAACTGAGGAAGGATTAGTGCGCTGTTCCTGTGAAATGGCACTTAGTGTTGTTAAGCATAAGGATTAGTGTACTGTTCCTGTGAAATGGCACTTAGTGTTGTTAAGCATAAGAATGTTTTCGCTGTCAGATGTATTTGAATTTCCTTTTAAAGAAAGATGTATCTGAATTCATCATTTTATCTGATATACTCAGAAACATTTTCAAGCCTTTAGAATTGCTTACTGAAATATTCATATTGCCTGAGCATGGAGATAGCAGAAATGAACTCTGTTAAAAAAAATGAGAAAGCTAAGCTTTATGTATACGAATTTCAACTGTCATTAATCATTTTATCTGATACACCTTTTCAAGCCTTTTGAATTGCTTACTTGAAATACTCGTATTGCTGATTGCTGAGCGTGGTCACAACAAAAATTAACCCTCTTCTGTTGCAAAATTGTAGAAATTGCGCATGATGTTCATGACCAAAAGCACATGATCACTCTCTCACCCAATAAATCATTGGAACTTGGAGGGGCTGTAACTGTAAGGTCACTTAAATTCAAGTTAGCAAAAAAAAAAATTAATCCTGAACGCAGACTGGACACTCAAGCTGAAGGAGGAGCAACAACACCCCTAGTGACCGCATTGAGGATTTCCATGTACCCAAAGACGCCAACCAATACATCATCCTCGCCGTCTGTGACCCAGATGTGGGTGGTCCTGTATGACAGCATATGCGCCATGACGGCGGCGAGCGAGCTCGAGCTCCTACACCTCAGTGCCGCGTTCCCGCCATGGCTCGCCATCATCATCTGCCCCACGATATGCGACAAAAGGGTGTCTGAAATCTGAAGAATGTTCAACCCCAATGACGTTAGAATCATAGAATGAAGAATGTTCAATTCGACAAAATCTTCACCGTTTTATTTTTCTGTTCAAATGTGAGATGCAGAGGAGATGATCGTGCGCATTACATTGCATTCAGGCAATAAATGACATGGACGGGTCAAGGACGAAACAACCAGTGCAAGCTCCAAAGAGGCAAAGATTGTGTGGCGCGTGTCACCTCGTATGGGGCTCGACGGCTCGACCTCGCGAACGAGAGACGGCTCGTGCGCGACGACGTCGCCGGCGGGCTGCTGAGCGCGGTTGCCGTGCCGGCGGGGTGGGAGGCGAGGAAGGCGACGACGTCGAAGGAGCTGAGCAGGCCGATGACGGTGGCCGCGGCGGGCGCCAGGGGCGACGCGCCGTCGCGCCAGACGGCCACGTCGGCCTGCTGCGACGCCGGGATGGCCGCGGCCGCCAAGGAGAGCGGCGCCGAGGCCGGCACGCCACGCAGCGGCGGCTTGCCGGCGGTGAGGTCGGCGGAGGAACACGATCTGGGCCATTCGCTTGCAGGTGCGGACCCACGCGTGGCGCGACGTGAGTGAGACGCTGGCTCTGGTTCTGCTGGGGCCTCGCGCGCGTCCGATCAAATCTGTTACCTGACGTGAACACCGCTCGCGAAAATGTCGACGTGCTCCACCAACTGGAACCCGATATAGCCTTTGACAAGCCCTCCATGCCCCCATGCATCTTGTCTCCTCTTTGCATCAGCCACCAAGCCGACCATCGCATGATGTCATGATGTCGCTCGCACTGGGCCAATCAAGTCCACACGACTCTCGGGCTCATGGCACGGCCCAGGCCATCTATCGTTTCGTTTCGTTTCGTTTGTTTTTGCCGCATGGCCACCTAGCTTCTTCCTTCCCTCAAAAAAAAAAAAACTAGCTCCTTCCTTCCCTCAAAAAAAAAAAAACTAGCTCCTTCCTTTGCTAAAAAAATAGCTCCTTCCTCCCTTTTCAGAAAAGAAAAAACTAGCTCCTTGCTCCCGGAAACCCGGACCTGACCGTTGGAGTCGGTGACGGCGTACCGCGCAACGTGCTTGCTTGTGCTTGGATAATCCATGACGATTCATCGCGTGTCAACGACCACTGGACGGCACATGGCGGCCGGGTTCGTCAATCTACTGGAGACCACGCCGCGTTATTAAGTTACTAGCTTTATGCCCGCGTTGCCACGGGTGTTCAAACAACTTTTGTTTGTCTTGAAGCTAAGTATAAAAGAACAGTTATACCATAGCCAATTTAAATTCTAAATATAAAACACATAATTCTATTTTGAGAAATAAAGTGCTCCAAGACAAAATAAATCCCCTAAATATGCAATAGTGATTGGATCGCCTCGCTCCTGGTATATTCCAAACGACGGATGGTAAACATCTCCCTAGCTCACCGTCGATGAATTTTAGGACGACGGACGTGTGGTACCGACTTGCCGCACACCGCGTGCTCCCGTAGATTCGTTGTGGCCAGTATTGCACATATAGGAACAGAAGAACAAAACCTATGTTACAAACCTAGATCTAATTCGAACAGAATAATCAACAAAAAGAATTGGATAAAATCAAATTGGAGCGAACCTTCCTAATTCCTATCATTTCTATTTTATGTTTAGGTCCCTGGAATTAACATTAACCTTTTACCCATGACAAATCGATAGTGTACAATTGCTTCAACAAATCACCATCCACTTCACCTAATGCCTACGGGAAAAAGATATGAAGATTGAGCTTCTCTAGAACAGGTGAACGCTTGAGAATGCAAGTTAACGCACGGGTGCCACAAACCAGTGATCATTTTAGTAAAGTCTTCAGCTTCCTGAATGTAGGGCAGCGTTTCAAATCCCTTTTATAAATAAACTGGAAAAATGCAAGTAGAAAGGAATAAAAGAGCAATCCAGAGTGAAATATGAAATGATTAAAGGATTACAATTGTAGAGAAATTAAATGAGTGAGCGGAAATACATGGAGAGATACTGCAAAAGGTTGAAACCCGAAGTGTTATGCATACCGCTTTGGACTCATATAGCAATGCCAAATTCTCATTTGCTGATAAACCTTTCAGAAGCACACACTTTTTTTGCGATCTACAACACCATAATAAGAGTAACAGTCCTCATCACCACAATCCCTAGAGTAACCATCCACAATATCCAGAGTCCAATTTGTCATGGATGATTAACAAATGCCTGCTGTAATAGTGGCATGATCTGAAGAACAACAACACTGAACAAATGGACACCCAGCCTCAGTGAAACAAGATTTGGGGCATGAATAATAGTGTTGGAGTCTTTGTTGAAAATGGACTTTGTCATACTTAAGTGTTTCAGGGACTCATGAGACCTTATCGCATACCAAAACTCGCAGGACTTCATCAAGGATGCTTCAAGGATAGACAACCGAGAAGAAGGACGGCATCTAGCAGGGTGTGTATACCAGCCGGCCACGCCCGCGCGCCTCTCCTTGCCGTCACCAGCTCCCGCCACAGCGCTCCTCTTCGTCCTCCCTGGCGCAGCCGCCCGCGGCCTTGGAGGTGGCTTGCGCCCTCCTCTCGGCAAGCCTGCGATCAGATCAGACCTTTGCAGTAGAGGAAAAAAGATACCTGCAATCAATCGGGCGACGTTGGACGGCTGCCAGGTGGACGACGGACGACGGCTAGTGGACGGGTGACGATCCGGCGGTTCCTCAGAGCAGCCATTCGATCTGGCGTCCGGCGCGCCACGGTGGGGGCGTGGACGCGTGGACAATGGCGACGTGTATGGGTGGAGGACGCTCGGCGTCCGGCGGTTTCTCCAAGCAGCCCATTCCCCGGCGAGGAGGGTGTTCAGCGCTCGAAAGAGCTGATCCAGGAAGTCACTGTGGAGCCGAGGAGGCCTGGTGGTTGGTGGGGTTCGCCCTTTCAGAGGGAGGAGCAGTGGGGCGGTGGAATTGCGCCGATCGGTTCTGCTCGCCAAGCGCACAGCAAAACCGGAAAAGGAAGAGCCGGTCCGGGCAGGAAACGACAGTGCGGTGAGACATCATGGGGTGCGACGCGCGAGGGGAGACGGCGTAGGGAGTTAGCGGCGACGTAGGAGGTAGGACGAAGGGAGGGAGTCCCGTGTGGCGAAGACGGACGAGGGACGACGGACGGAAAGGAGGGAGTCCGTCCGTGTGGTGTGGGCGGGCGACGGACGACGATTGCGGCATGGATCAGCTCCTGCGGTCCTGCCGACCTCGATCAGCTCCTGCGGCGCCGTCGCATGGATCAGATCAGGTTCGGTGGCGTGCGCGACGTGGGCGTGCGTCGATTGAAAAGGAGCTAGGCAATTGTGATCGCATGGCGGAGGAGGACACAGTTGGAAAGAGAAATAGCGAGGAGAAGGGGGCGACGCGGCGACGGCAACGTGTCCTGCGCTCTCCGGCTCTCCGGCTGCATGCACTTCCACGGCAGCACCATGTACGCCCTCGTTGCCGACCCGGACTGCGTCGTGTGCCGTGGATCGGGGTTGGGATGTTACATGAACGATTTTGGTGGATGAGGAGGCAAAATCTTGCTCTGGTTTTGCGGGCACCATAGTCTAGGAAGGCCAATATCAGACGGTACCATAATTTGTCTAGAAAATAGCACTGAGAATGCCAGAATACCAAGTTGCTCTCTACCGTATGAAGTAAGTCAGGCTGAAAATAAATTTCATGAAAAGTGAAATTTTTCATGGTAAATGGGGACAACAACCTAGCTAAAAACAATTATGCTGAAATCTTCAATTGTCCAAGTCAGCCTCTTTCCTATCAAATACTTGGGGTTTCCAAGTAAGACTACATGTATCCGATTTGGATACCTTTGCATGATAAGAATGGAAAGAAGTTGGATATTTGGAAAAAGGAGGCTTCTATGCCCATTGCTGGGAAGAACTACTCTGATTAAACTCATCGATGTCCAACTCATTCATATACCACATGTCCATGTACTGGTTGCCCCAAACTTCCATAATATACTGACAAAACAAAGCAGAACCTTTTCTGGCAAGGAGGTGGTCAAAGAAGAAAATACCATATAGTTAGATGGGAAGTTATATGCAAAAGAGAAGAAAGGGGGTCCTGAGAGTTAAAGATATTGAAAAAACTCTGTCTACTATGGCAAGTGGTGGTGGAGGCTTGATAATGAATCAGGATTGTGGCAGGACATAGTAAAGACAAAATATCTTAAGAATGAGCTAATAAGCAGTGTACAGCCCAGGTTTGATGACTCCCCCATCTGGACAGACCTTAATGAGGTCAGTATTATTTATCTAAGAGGGAGGGAAATTAAGCCAGGAAATGGCGCCAAAAACATGCTGTGGACTGTCACATGGGTAGGAGAAATTCCTTTATGCAGTAGATTTAGTGGTGCGTTCGAGCTATGTAATCTGAAAAAAAAAAGATCACGGTAATAGGTTTGTTGAGCAAGAAGGCCAATTGTATTTTAGGAGACGGTTACCAAATTTCCTCTATGAACAGTGGGAGGAGATGCGCATGCTGGTACTAGAATCAAAGTTTAATCAAGAACAGGATCATATTTCCTGGAATGGACTAAAAAGTGACAAGTTTTTTGGTGAAAACAACTTATGATCAGTTGACCCAGAGATGAAACTGATGATTCTTACACTATAATTTGGAAAGCCAAAATCCCTTACAAAATTAAAATCTTCATATGGCTTCTAGAGCAAGGTGTGTCCTAACAAAAGAAAACATGATTAGGAGGAAGTGGGTTGGGGACCCTTCCTGCCGATTTTGTGAATCTACAGAAACTGTAGATCACCTCTTCTTTCAATGTCCCTACCGCTAAAGTGGTATGGGGAATTGTGGCTCAACTCATAGGCGCAAACAAATATACAGTGAAAATAGGACAATTCTGGAGGTGGATTGAATTATGCCTTCCCAACTGCAAAATATATGCATCACGTTTGGATTGGCAGCTATTTGCTGGGCAATTTGGAAGGCTTGAAACAAAGCCTGTTTTTGACAAAAAGTTGATTAAACATCCTGCTGAAATAATTTGTCACGCGTGTGCTTTCATGAATTTTTGGAGAGGTTTACATAAGGTGGATCTCCAAGCCCAAAAATCGCAGAAGGCTGAAGATCTTGCTCTCGTCGG
>JACEFO010002894.1:0-15523 GCA_015342445.1 Digitaria exilis
TTTAGTTCATCTTGTAACACACGGCATCAATAGTCTGATAGCGCCAGGAGTTTAGGATAGATAGATAGACTTGGTGTAGATTGGTTCAGGTGTTGTTGTAACAAACCTTAACAGACCTCCTGGCGCATCTATCTGATGATCGAATCTGTATAAAGCCACGTACGGGGCTGTTCCGTACTCAATCAACACGAACACGTTGAGCACCCGAGATAGGGCCAACGCTCCCATAGATCCAGTTTTCTTTACAGGCAAGAGGTGTGCAAGTAAAGGACGTTCTAAGTAGCCGGCACTTAAGCACAAGCTTATTGACTCTTACACTGTTGACAAGATGAGAAGTAAAGATAAGGAAAAGGACAATCCACTTAGGCTACTGTAAGTTGTAGCTGACTCCTATTACCTACAACGCACAATAACTATGCAAGTCTGATTGTCTGAGGCCATAACACACACTATATGATTTGGTCAACATATGCAAGTATCAGAATTCTGATTTCGGTAGTACAAAGGCAGAAAGCATTCACGTCATGTCCACTCAGGTTCACAGACTAAGAGATGCAGGTCACATATAGTATAACTTTTCTGAACGCTGAGACGAACTTAAATGTATAAAGTTAAAGCTAATATACCGCGCTGATAGCCGTTCAGCAAGAGCTACTCTGTGCCCACTCGAAATGACAACGAACACTTGAACTGATCACCTTGTCATTTCCAAGATATCTTCTGTGCTCGTGGAGCTCCAACGTTGGCGAGATGCAGGCTGCGACTGACGACAGACCACAACGCATACCTCGCCTAGAAAAATATGTGTTTTTATCTCTGCTCTTCCCAGCAACGTTAAACTGATCGGTAAGTGCTTCTTTATTGCTAGCTCTAGCGGTGCAGCAAAGCAAATTGGCTGCACAGATGGCCATTCGATGTGAAGAACTGAACAGCAGGCTGTGCAACCGCGTAGGCAGTAGCTGATATTGGATGCTTGCTGGATATGCAAGTTGAGCTGATCGACCAGGCATCGACAAAAGAAGCTGGAGGGAAACCGGCGTACCGGCGTGCTCGTGGCGTAGGTGAGGTCGTCGTCCTATGAAGGAAGACGTCGATGGAGGGCGACAGTCCGCACGGCGGCTGGTGATGGTTGGGTTTGGGCTTTTCACCCGTCGGCCTATTAATCAACCAGGAGTTCATGGGCCGAGAGATTCTGTCCATACTGGCCCCCAGCCAAAGCCCCAGCCCAAAGAAAGCAAACCGAGCCGGACTCTCTTTCTTGCAGCACAAGAAGATACGGAGAAAAAAAGGAAGAACTCGACTCCCACGGCGTGTCGGTCTGCCGGCAGCCGCCATTAAGCAAAGCTGAGCCTTCCCTTCCCCAACCGCCGCGAATTTCGCATCAGAGATCAGACCCCGAGAGCGAAGCGAAACAGGGCAGCGCCGCAAGCGAGGGAGGCTAGGGGGCGAGCGTAATCTCGGAGCGGAGGCGACCATGGCCAGGTTCGACCCGTACGGACAACGCGCGGCACGTGCGTGGCCGTCGCCGGCGCCGACTACTGCGTGGTCGCGCCGACACCCGCCTCTCCGTCGGTTACAGCATCCTGTCCCGCGACCGCTCCAAGATCGCCAGCTGTACGTGTGTTTCTCAACCCTTCACTACAGCAATACTAGTGTTAGTACCGGTTTCCCAACCGTACTATATATTTTTCGGTACTAAATCGATGGCAGATATTTAGTATCGGCTGTAGTACCCGGTACTATTTTCGGTACTAAATAGTTGGCAGATATTAGTATCGGCTGTAGTACCCGGTAGTAAAACCTTTTAATACCGCTGATAGCACCAGCCGGTACTAATATTTTCGGTACAAATGGATGGCAGTATATTAGTATCGGCTGTACTACCAGTACTATTTTCGGTACTAAATGGATGGCAGATATTTAGTATCGGCTGTAGTACCCGGTACTAACCTTTTAGTACCGGCTGATAGCACCAGCCGGTACTAATAGCCATCCATGCCATGCAAAGTGGAATGAGTCATTTAGTACCGGTTGGTATTACCAACCAGTACCAAATGTATTTGGTATTTTTTTTTATTTTCCTATTTGCTTACTTTTATTTCTATTTTATTTGTAGTTGTATATGGTCACATTTTATTGCACAGAAGTAGTTGTATTAGGTTCACAGTTCATTGCACAGAAGCACGACACAACAACAAGGCAAAAAATTTCAGAAATTACAATGATCTTTAGTTCATCATTACACAACAAAAAATGGATCTAAAAACTCACCACAAACATTCTGCATCTTACGATGACTAATAACTAAGGAGCTAGAAGAGAATAAAAAGGAAATAAAAGTGAAGGTTGGCGGCGTCATTCTTGAGGAACTTCACCATGGCTTGCTTCTTCCGCCTCAGCAGATCAAGAATGAAGAATGTAGGCACCGCTCATCCACATGTGCCTGGCCAGGGGAGCTCGACCAGCACCCAGGCTGTCGCCTTACAGGCCACCGCCGCCGGCCTGCTGCACCGGTGCTGTCGGTCTTACTCCTGCGGAGGAGTATTGGAAGAGATAGGATGAGAGGATTTGAGAGAGAGCAGAATAAACAAGCATGGAGATGGACCTGCGCACCAGATCGGAAATCAAGAAAGAGAGAGAGAGCAGATTAAACAAGCTCAGGAAACGCACCTTTCTCCAGCCACCAGCTCGGGAAGAGAGAGAGCAGATGGACCTACGCACCAGGCAGGTCCTCTGCCCCTGCACACAAACCGGTCGGCTTATCCCACGGCCTGCGCGTGCTGCTGCCCTCCAGCGTGCGCTGGCCGAGCGAGACGCTCGCACACACGTCTGCCAGCCGCTCCAGCCTCCTGCACGCGCCCTGAAGAGCTCGCATGGTGCTGCGTCCGCCGACCGGAGGGAGGAAGGGATAAACGCTGCATCTGCCGGCCGGAGGGAGGAAGGGATAAGGATGAAGAGAAGAGATAAGCATACCTGGTGAGAGGAAGAGGATTAAATAGAACATCGGTGAAGCGCGCTAGAGGTATTTAAGTACCGGTGGGCAGTTTCAACCGGTTAGTACCGGTTGGAGCTACCGGCCGGTACTAAAAGTTATGCACCAGCTGGGGTCATGCATTTAGTACCGGCTGGAGTCACCAGCCGGTATTAGATGGATCTCGTCATTGCCCTGGCACATCTCGGTGTCAAGCGGCGCCATTTAGTACCAGTTGGTGGCTCTAGCCGGTACTAAATCGGCCTGGTGACGTCGCCTGAGGCCTGTTTTGCACGTTAGTACCGGCTCAAAGTGTAACCGGTACTAACGTGAAGAGAGATGAATGCTCGTGTTTCTGGTAGTGTTCTCTCACCGAGAGAAATTTGTATATCTGACCCTTTAAACAATACACTTCCTAATTTTAGGACTCGAAACATTGTACTCGTAAAAATAAGTCTGAAAACGTTGACTTCTTAATTCTTATGACATTAAGAATTCCTACCCTGGACTCGGCCCCTGCAGCCGGCAGCAAGCACCCCTTCGGTGATCTCGAGCATCTCCCTGAACTCAGCATCCTCGTCTCCATGTGTGCAGCGTCCTCTTCTTGTTGGGCAAGAAGATCACCCATAACCTCGCCCGCATCTCCCACTCCACTGTCTTCCCGGCAGCCGCAGGGCGTCGCCGGTGAAGATCTCACTGCCGTGGAGGAACCATCCCAGGGACACTGTGTCGCCGCCGCGCACTGCATGCTCGAACTTCCAGGGCCTCAGGGGTTGGGTGACCTCCTCGTGCGTCGACGCCGAGCGAACACAGCCGGTGAGCCCAGGTCCAGCAACGCCAACGCCCGACGCGTCCTTGCTGGCGTCGAGGCCGACCTCGTGGACCGAATTGTCCGTTGACCGGCTCGAGATGAATGTTTACATGCGCCATGCATGGCCGTCGGGGTGAGCTGCACGGACACGCGCGAAGAGGTGCTTCTCGTGTGAGCTAGCTTGCCCACGCGGCAAGGCAGCAAGAGCAAGCCTGCATGCTTGCCCGGCCGCAATTGCAGCAAGACGGTGCCTGGGCTGGCAGCAAGCCGACGACACTACGACAGCACACCAGCGGCAGAACGGTGGGCGGCAGCGAGCCAGTCAGCCAGGAAGTCGCACACGCACCACATAGTCAAAACAGTAGAGGGGCAAAAGGGTCCTTTTACATTTCAAATATAGGTGTTTAGATGAGAAAAGAGAGAAAACAACCTTAATGTCATAAGAATCAAGAAGCCAATGTTTCAAGGTCATTTTTACGTGTCTAATGTTTCTAGTCCTAATGCAAAGTCCATTGTTTGGAGTGTCAAATATATAATTTTCTCCTTCTCGCCGCCCCCACCCATGCGTCTGTCGTTAGTTGTTACTGGTTTCAGGGTTCAGTTTCAGGGTTCAGGAAGGCTAGGTCGAATTCGGTGGTTCTGAGTTCAGACCCCACCATCGGTGTTGTGGTAGTAAACGGCGGGTTTGGATTTGGTTAGTCATGCAGGGGCATCTCTTGTCTTTGGAGTGATGATTTTTGCTGAGGCCCCTATCAGATTTCATTACGCTTGGAAATCAGTAAGGGGCTGTTTGGCACGGCTCAAGGAGCTATTTCAGGCGCGGCTCCAGCCGAAGCCGTGCCAAACGACGACCTCAAAAACGGCTTCACGCACGGAGCCAGAGCCAAAAAATCTGGCTCCCCACGGCTCCACCCCTCGCGCCCACACTGCAAAGTTCGAAATTACCCCTGAAGTTCATACTAATTATGGCCAATTGCCACCTGAAAACTATCGGGCTCTCCCTTCTCTCCACTCTACCTTGCGCGTTCCTGGCGGCGACCGGGAGGATGGCTGGCCAGCGAGCGACGGCGGCGAAGGAAAAGGAGCTTCCGATGGCGGGAACCGACGGATCCAAAGGGAGGCTGCTCGATCTCTTGGTTTTGCCATCACGGGAGGAGCCGCCGCCGCCAATGCGCCGTTTTTCCTGTACCCGACGACGGCCAGCGTCGTCGACCACATGAACGGCGCGCTGCTCAGCTCCGCGCAGAGGGTTCTCATCATGGGTGCACGCTTCCGCAAGGCCAACGCCGATGGTGGATGGCCAACAGGACGAACAAGGCTCGCCTGCGACTTCACACCATGCGTGGCGCCGCCTCCCAGCTACCGACAACGATAAGCAAGCAACCAACCAGCCAACCCAGGTCATCAAATTTATGATACATACAGGCATACAGCTAATTAACATAGTACTAGCTCATATGGCATCCATTACAGACTTGTTGGTGCGTTTATGAAAGAGCATCTAGGCCCCTAATTCGGTTTTGGCGATTAATGACAATATGATCATTGCGACTAACGTGTTTGTTGCAGCGGCAATTCTTAAGTTAGGGCAATGATGGGCTTTCACACGGTATTCTTGGCCCCATCATTTGCGAATGGATGTATTGGTGCAAAGGATATGCTCGAAGATTGAGGATAAGCTAGTTCTAAGTGACGATTGGATGATGAGAGGCACTTAGAGTAGTTTAGGTGTTTGTTTTCCTTTGGCCGTACTATAAAGGGGGCTTGAGGATTGTTAGCTTGACCTAGGCAAAACTAGAAGTTTGGTGTGGTGCACACTTCTGAAATCTAGTGTTAGGTAGCTATGTTGAAGCCCTGGAGAAGTTAGGAAACTCAAAGAGATTGAATTGGACAAGTTTCGACTTCGAAAGAGAAGAAGACCGCACAAAACTCGGAGGCATCGACTAATTTCGACGGGCTGCTGAGGGTGGCCCCTAGTTTTCTCTCAGAAGCTGGCGCAGCGCTCTGGTAGCATCAACTGATTCGATGGTAAGACCGTCGAATTAGTCAATGGCCCCTGGTTTCCACGCAGTAGCTGGCGCAACGTTCTGTGTAGCGTCGACTGATTCGATGGAGTGTCCATCGAATTAGTCGATGGTGCTTGAAGATGAGAAGACCCCAGTGTGCATGGTTCTGAGTCGCGTCGACTGATTCGACGGCAGCTGCGTCGAATTAGTCGATGGTCTCCAATCTTTGTGAAGATTTTGTGGCACATGCCTCTGGGTAGCGGTAGCGTCGCCTGTTTCGATGAGGTAAGCGTCGAAATAGTCGACGGGAGAAGTAGCCGTTGCACTGTTAAAAATTTTGAATGGAAAGTGGCGTCGACTGATTCGACGGTGTGTCCACCGAATTAGTCGACGGCTCTACGATTTGCATAACGGTTGGATTTTGAGTGGGGGCTATTTATACCCCTTCACTCACTCCTTGGAGACTCTCTTGCCACGCGAGTTTCACTGTTCATCCAGCTGAGTTTGGAGAGTGTTAGAGGGCAAGAGAAGCACTTGGTTCAATTGGTGTTCTGGTCTTGTGAAGATTAAGGACTCTCTTTAGTGGTTGAGAGTAGCAAGTGTGCATCTATCTAGCTCTTGGTCTAGTGTAGGTCAAGTGAAGATCTGAAGCTTGTTACTCTTGGTGATTCGGCATCACCTAGACGGTTTGGTGGTGTTGATCTTGGGAGCTCACGTGGAGATTGTGTGGAGCCCAAGAAGGTGTACATGTTTTGGGATCCTCCATCCCAGAGTGGAAATGGATATCCCCTACGAGAGCACTTGATTATTGCGCGGATCAAGGGGGAGCTATACCCTTGCACGGGTGCTCCAACGAGGACTATGGGGTAGTTGCCGACTCCTCGATACCTCGGGAAAAATCGGCTTTCTACTCTTCTCTTTATGTTGAGCAAGTTACTTTCCGTATTTCGATTCCTAGACTTGCCATGCTAGAGTAGGATTGGAGCTAGGTTGCAAAACTCTTTTCAACACTAGTTAGACACAAACCACACTTATAGGTACGTGGGGTGAATTGACTTATTGCATATGATTGTTTTATTGCTTAAAATTTTTATAGAAGCCTAGTTCACCCCCTCCTCTTAGGCATCTTCATCCTTTCAGTTTAAACGAGTGTCGAATGAATGAATCATTTGGAAAAAGGGAACCAATCCAATGCAAAAAAAGGGAACCAATCCAATGCAAAACCTGCTCTACTCAAAGGGAATTTCAATTTCAATTTCAGGCAGCGCAGCATGCTTGCTTTCTTTCTTTCTTTCAGCATGTACTAGCTGGTAGCATCAGAGTCAGAGTAGTATTGGCAGGGAGCGTATGTAGTACATACATACAGTAGCATTTGAATCGATAAGAATGGATCATGATGATTCTGAACCAGCGCCACTGCACGAATTGCACTTGTGCATAAGAGAAGACGTTTATTTTTATTCCGGCAGGAGAAGACGTTGTGCAGGCCTTTTAGTTCACTGGTAGAACAGTAAGAAAAACAAGGGCATGTTGGACATTTGAAGGTTATTTATCTCGTTTATCCATTTGTGAAAATATAGGAGAAGTCATTTGAAGCTGTTTTGCCAAACGTTTTTTTAAAACGGCTTTGGCTTCACCAAGTAAGCTGCTCCACATAAGAAGCCATATAGGAAGCCATTTTTAGAGGAGCCGGAGCCATACCAAACACACCCTAATTGTGCTCTGAAATTTGGTGTTCGGTATTCAGTTAGTTGAGAATCTGAAACAGTTTAGGCTGAACTTTATTGCAATAGTGCTACTAATCCGGCCATAAATTTAAGTGCCATTGGATATGCAGATGGTCTTCAAAACATAACTCTGACAACAAAATTCTGATTAAAGAGATATTTGTAAAAACTAGGTACAAAACTTTGGAGATAAAGCTACAATCACTGTTGTTTACATGGATGATTTAAATATCCATATGTTGTTTTCCGAAGCTATATTAGTCACTGATGGCCTTGTTGGAGAACATTTTGTGAATGTATAGAATTTTTTGTGGTGGTGTTCTCATGATCTGTTTTTCTTAAGTATTAAATTGCAGAGAACAGAACACGCCATAGGTGCCTAGGCCTGAATGAGACTTATAAATGGTGAAATATGATACCCAAAATCATCTGCTGTATCATTATTTACGAATTTTACAATAACAACAATAACATTATTTACAAATTATTTACAAATTTGCAAGCGGGAAAATATTAGTGAATAGTCCAGAATATCTATCATTATGTACAAATTTTACAAGTGATATGATATCTACTTTTGACCTTAGTTTGGTGAGTTTCATGATGTCTTGCCTTATTTTTTTTAATAGAAAAATACCATATATTGTTGCTAAACTCGAGCCGAACAGTCTGAAACTGTTTTTCTTAATAGGTCTGCAATTATTTAGTTTTGACCATAAATACATTAGTGTGATGTAGATGTAGCTAGCTAGAGTGCTTCCGTTTTATACCTAACCAAATATCTGGTTAGTAGAACAGCAAAAGGTGTGGTTAAAATAGTTCTACCCTGAACCATACCGCTATAGGTTTCTGAAGCTTTTGCATTACCACCTTTTAGATTTACGAACACAATCATAACACGAAGATGAGCTGCCCTGCAAGGGCGCAACTGTTGTCGAACACACTCTACTACAAGATATTCTTCCCATACTATGCGTTCAATGTGTTGGGGTGGACTGGACAGTGAAGGTAGAGTATGATTTTAGCATATGAGTACTAATTTACATGGATCGTTCAGTGTGAGTATGCCTCTGAGCATCTCTTCTCATTTCACAGGTAAAGGATGTGCCTTTACATACGATGCTGTTGGGTCTTATGAGAGGACAGGCTATAGTGCTCAGGGAACAGGTTCAACATTGATGATGCCTGTTCTTGACAACCAGTTGAAATATCCTAGTCCTCTACTGCTGCCAGCAAGGGCAAAGGTTGTTGTTCCGACGGATAACTCTTATAAAGTTCAATTAATATCCGAAGTCATTACTTTATCCCCAGACCTATAAACAATGGGTCTCAATTCGGGAGGAAGAACTGGTAATAAGCACAAAAACCATCCATTCTGGTTCCACATTTGTTTGAATAAAATGTTTCTCTCTTGAATTTTCAACTGTTTAATCCGCTTATGGTAGTATTTTTGTTGGTCTTTCAATGGCCGCAATAGGAGCCAGTGATAAGTTCATGAGAAGCAAAGGCCTATATATCTGGTGCAACGTACCATTCCTACTAAACACAATTTTTAATACAACTCTCTATTTTCAGGATGCAGTGACACCCTTGTCGGAATCTGAAGCGGTTGATCTGGTGAAGGACGTTTTTGCATCAGCCGCAGAACGAGACATATACACCGTATGATGCTTTCTTGCACTTTAGATTTCCAAAGATTAGCAGTGATGACTAGCCCAATTCCCGAATCTAATATTGCTGTTCCATGAAATTTGCAGGGAGACAGATTGGAAATTGTGGTCATCAACAGCTCTGGCACACACCGAGAGTATTTTGAACTGAGGAAGGATTAGTGCGCTGTTCCTGTGAAATGGCACTTAGTGTTGTTAAGCATAAGGATTAGTGTACTGTTCCTGTGAAATGGCACTTAGTGTTGTTAAGCATAAGAATGTTTTCGCTGTCAGATGTATTTGAATTTCCTTTTAAAGAAAGATGTATCTGAATTCATCATTTTATCTGATATACTCAGAAACATTTTCAAGCCTTTAGAATTGCTTACTGAAATATTCATATTGCCTGAGCATGGGGATAGCAGAAATGAACTCTGTTAAAAAAAAAAATGAGAAAGCTAAGCTTTATGTATACGAATTTCAACTGTCATTAATCATTTTATCTGATACACCTTTTTCAAGCCTTTTGAATTGCTTACTTGAAATACTCGTATTGCTGATTGCTGAGCGTGGTCACAACAAAAATTAACCCTCTTCTGTTGCAAAATTGTAGAAATTGCGCATGATGTTCATGACCAAAAGCACATGATCACTCTCTCACCCAATAAAATCATTGGAACTTGGAGGGGCTGTAACTGTAAGGTCACTTAAATTCAAGTTAGCAAAAAAAAAAATTAATCCTGAACGCAGACTGGACACTCAAGCTGAAGGAGGAGCAACAACACCCCTAGTGACCGCATTGAGGATTTCCATGTACCCAAAGACGCCAACCAATACATCATCCTCGCCGTCTGTGACCCAGATGTGGGTGGTCCTGTATGACAGCATATGCGCCATGACGGCGGCGAGCGAGCTCGAGCTCCTACACCTCAGTGCCGCGTTCCCGCCATGGCTCGCCATCATCTCATCTGCCCCACGATATTGCGACAAAAGGGTGTCTGAAATCTGAAGAATGTTTCAACCCATCCAAGACGTTAGAATCATAGAATGAAGAATGTTCAATTCGACAAAATCTTCACCGTTTTATTTTTCTGTTCTCAAATGTGAGATGCAGAGGAGATGAATGTCGTGCGCATTACATTGCATTCAGGCATAAATGACATGGACGGGTCAAAGGACGAAACAACCAGTGCAAGCTCCAAGAGGCAAAGATTGTGTGGCGCGTGTCACCTCGTATGGGGCTCGACGGGCTCGGACTCGCGAACGAGAGACGGCTCGTGCGCGACGACGTCGCCGGCGGGCTGCTGAGCGCGGTTGCCGTGCCGGCGGGTGGGAGGCGAGGAAGGCGACGACGTCGAAGGAGCTGAGCAGGCCGATGACGGGTGGCCGCGGCGGGCGCCAGGGGCGCGACGCGCCGTCGCGCAGACGGCCACGTCGGCCTGCTGCGACGCCGGGATGGCCGCGGCCGCCAAGGAGAGCGGCCGCCGAGGCCGGCACGCCACGCAGCGGCGGCTTGCCGGCGGTGAGGTCGGCGGAGGAACCGATCTGGGCCATTCGCTTGCAGGTGCGGACCCACGCGTGCGCGCGACGTGAGTGAGACGCTGGCCTCTGGTTCTGCTGGGCCTCGCGCGCGTCCGATCAAATCTGTTACCTGACGTGAAACACGCTCGCGAAAATGTCGACGTGCTCCACCAACTGGAACCCGATATAGCCTTTGACAAGCCTCCATGCCCCCATGCATCTTGTCTCCTCTTTGCATCAGCCACCAAGCCGACATTCGCATGACTCGTCATGATGTCGCTCGACTGGGCCAATCAGTCACACGACTCCGAGGGCTCATGGCACGGCCCCAGCCATCTATCCGTGTCGTTTCGTGTTCGGTTTGTATCTGACCGGCGCATGGCCACCTAGCTCTTCCTTCCCTCAGAGAAAAAAAAACTAGCTCCTTCCTTCCCTCATAAAAAAAAAGAAAACTAGCTCTTCCTTATGCTAAAAAAAAATAGCTGCGCTCCGTCCCTTTTCAGAAAAGAAAAAGCTAGTCGGTCCTTGCTCCCGGAGACCCGGACCTGACCGTTGCCGAGTCGGTGACGGCGTACCGCGCACGTGCTTGCTTGTGCTTGGAATAATCCATGACGATTCCATCGCGTGTCAACGACCACTGGACGGCACACTGGCGGCCGGGTTTCGTCAATCTACTCGGAGGGAGGACCATCACTGCGCGTTATTAAGTTACTAGCTTTAATGCCCGCGTTGCCACGGGTGTTCAAACAACTTTTGTTTGTCTTGAGCTAAGTATAAAAGAACAGTTATACCCATATCGCAATTTAAATTCTAAATATAAAAACACATAATTCTATTTTGAGAAATAAAGTGCTCCAAGACAAAATAAATCCCCTAAATATGCAATAGTGATTGGATCGCTCGCTCCTGGTAATATTCCAAACGACGGATGGTAAACATTCCCCTTTAGCTCACCGTCGATGAATTTAGGAGCGACGGACGTGTGGTACGACTTGCCGCAACACCGCGTGTCCAGTAGATTCGTTGTGGCCATATTGCACATATAGGAACAGAAGACAAAACCTATGTTAACAAACCTAGATCTAATTCGAACAGAATAATCACAAAAAGAATTGGATAAAATAAATTGGAGCGAACCTTCCTAATTCCTATCATTTCTATTTTATGTTTAGGTTCCTGGAATTACATTACCTTTTACCATGACAAATGATAGTGTACAATTGTTCAACAATCACCATCCACTTCACCTAATGCCTACGGGAAAAAGATATGAAGATTGAGCTTCTCTAGAACAGGTGAACGCTTGAGATGGCAAGTTAAACGCACGGGGTGCCACAAACAGTGATCATTTAGTAAAAGTCTTCAGTTCCTGAATGTAGGGCAGCGTTTCAAATCCTTTTATAATAAACTGGAAAATGCAAGTAGAAGGAATAAAAGAGCAATCCAGAGTGAATATGAATGATTAAAGGATCACAATTGTAGAGAAATTAAATGAGTGAGCGGAAATACATGGAGAGATACTGCAAAAGGTTGAAACCCGAAGTGGTATGCCATACCGCTTTGGACTCATATAGCAATGCCAAATTCTCATTTGCTGATAAACCTTTCAGAAGCACACACTTTTTTGCGATCTACAACACCATAATAAGAGTAACAGTCCTCATCACCACAATCCCTAGAGTAACCATCACAATATCAGAGTCCAATTTGTCATGGATGATTATAAAATGCCTGCTGTAATAGTGGCATGATCTGAAGAACAACAACACTGAACAAAATGGACACCAGCCTCAGTGAAACAAGATTTGGGCATGAATAATAGTGTTGGAGTCTTTGTTGAAAATGGACTTTGTCATAACTTAAGTGTTTTCAGGGACTCATGAGACCTTATCGCATACCAAACTCGCAGGACTTCATCACAGGATGCTTCAAGGATAGACAACCCGAGAGAAGGAGGCATCTAGCAGGGTGTGTATACCAGCCGGCCACGCCCGCGCGCCTCTCCTTGCCGTCACCAGCTCCCGCCACAGCGCTCCTCTTCGTCCTCACCTGGCGCAGCCGCCCGCGGCCTTGGAGGTGGCTTGCGCCCTCCTCTCGGCAAGCCTGCGATCAGATCAGACCTTTGCAGTAGAGGAAAAAAGATACCTGCAATCAATCGGGCGACGTTGGACGGCTGCCAGGTGGACGACGGACGACGGCTAGTGGATCGGGTGGACGATCCGGCGGTTCCTCAGAGCAGCCATTCGATCTGGCGTCCGGCGCGCCACGGTGGGGGCGTGGACGCGTGGACAATGGCGACGTGTATGGGTGGAGGACGCTCGGCGTCCGGCGGTTTCTCCAAGCAGCCCATTCCCCGGCGAGGAGGTGTTCAGCGCTCGGAAAGAGCTGATCCAGGAAGTCACTGTGGAGCCGAGGGAGGCCTGGTGGTTGTGGTGGGGGTTCGCCCTTTCAGAGGGAGGAGCAGTGGGGCGGTGGATTGCGCGATCGGTTCTGCTCGCAAGCGCACAGCAAAACCGGGAAAGGTGCCGGTCGGGCAGGAAACGACAGTGCGGTGAGACATCATGGGGTGCGACGCGCGAGGGGGAGACGGCGTAGGGAGTTAGCGGGCGACGTAGGAGGTAGGACGAAGGGAGGGAGTCCGTGTGGCGAAGACGGACGAGGGACGACGACGGAAAGGAGGGAGTCCGTCCGTGTGGTGTGGGCGGGCGACGGACGACGATTGCGGCATGGATCAGCTCCTGCGGTCCTGCCGACCTCGAATCAGCTCCTGCGGCGCCGTCGCATGGATCAGATCAGGTTCGGTGGCGTGCGCGACGTGGGCGTGCGTCGATTGAAAAGGAGCTAGGCAATTGTGATCGCATGGCGGAGGGAGGACACAGTTGGAAAGAAAATAGCGAGGAGAAGGGGGCGACGCGGGCGACGGCAACGTGTCCTGCGCTCTCCGGCTCTCCGGCTGCATGCACTTCCACGGCAGCACCATGTACGCCCTCGTTTGCCGACCCGGACTGCGTCGTGTGCCGTGGATCGGGTTGGGGATGTTACATGAACGATTTTGGTGGATGAAGGAGGCAAAATACTTGCTTGGTTTTGCGGCACCATAGTCTAGGAAGGCCAATATGCAGACGGTACCATAATTTGTCTAGATAATAGCACTGAGAATGCCAGAAATACCAAGTTGCTCCTCTACCTGTACGCGCGTGAAGTAATGTCAGGACTGAAAATAAATTTCATGAAAAGTGAATTTTCATGTAAAGGGGACAACAACCTAGCTAAACATTATGCTGAAATCTTCAATTGTCAAGTCAGCCTCTTTCCTATCAAATACTTGGGGGTTTCCAAGTAGACTACATGTATCCGATTGGATACCTTTGCATGATAAGAATGGAAAGAAGTTGGATATTTGGAAAAGGAGGCTCTATGCCCATTGCTGGGAGAACTACTCTGATTAACTCATCGATGTCCAACTCATTCATGATACCACATGTCCATGTACTGGTTGCCCCAAACTTCCATCAATATACTGAACAAACAAAGCAGAACCCTTTTTCTGGCAAGGAGGTGGTCAAAGAAGAAAATACATATAGTTAGATGGGAAGTTATATGCAAAAGTAAGAAGAAAGGGGGTCTGAGAGTTAAAGATATTTGAAAAAACCTCTGTCTACTATGCAAGTGGTGGTGGAGGCTTGATAATGAATCAGGATTGTGGCAGGACATAGTAAAGACAAAATATCTTAAGAATGAGCTAATAAAGCAGTGTACAGCCAGGTTTGATGACTCCCCCATCTGGAAAGACCTTATGAAGGTCAGTATTATTTATCTAAGAGGGAGGAAAATTAAGCAGGAAATGGCGCCAAAACTCTGCTGTGGACTGTCACAATGGTAGGAGAAATCCTTTATGCAGTAGATTTAGTGTGCTGTTCGAGCTATGTAATGAAAAAAAAAAGATCACGGTTAATAGGTTTGTTGAGCAAGAAGGCCAATTGTATTTTAGGAGACGGTTACCAAATTTCCTCTATGAACAGTGGGAGGAGAGATGCGCATGCTGGTACTGAATCAAAGTTTAAATCAAGAACAGGATCATATTTTCCTGGAATGGACTAAAAGTGACAAGTTTTTGGTGAAAACAACTTATGATCAGTTGACCAGAGAATGAAACTGATGATTCTTTACACTATAATTTGGAAGCCAAAATCCCTTACAAATTAAAATCTTCATATGGCTTCTAGAGCAAGGTGTTGTCCTAACAAAAGAAAACATGATTAGGAGGAAGTGGTTGGGGACCCTTCCTGCCGATTTGTGAATCTACAGAAACTGTAGATCACCTCTTCTTTCAATGTCCTACCGCTAAGTGGTATGGGGAATTGTGGCTCAACTCATAGGCGCAAAACAATATACAGTGAATATAGGACAATTCTGGAGGTGGATTGAATTATGCCTTCCCAACTGGCAAATATATTGCACACGTTTGGGATTGGCAGCTATTTGCTGGGCAATTTGGAAGGCTTGAACAAAGCCTGTTTTGACAAAAAGTTGATTAAACATCCTGCTGAAATAATTTGTCACGCGGTGTGCTTTCATATGAAATTTTTGAGAGGTTACCCATAAGGTGGATCTCCAAGCCAAATCGGCAAGAAGGCTTGAAGATCTTGCTCTCGTCGGCGTGTCGCATCCGTGTTTTGGCCCAACCGAATGTGAACCAGTTTTCTTTAGCCTGAACCAGGTATTAGAGCATCTGCAGCCGGGCTCTCAAATGGCCTCTATCCTTTGGTTTAGTCTTCCACTAGAAAATCATCTCCGTAACCGGGCCTCTAAATGATCCCCTATTTTGGGAGGCCTCC
>JACEFO010002896.1:0-80909 GCA_015342445.1 Digitaria exilis
AAAGTTCGAAATTACCCCTGAAGTTCATTACTAATTATGGCAATTGCCACCTGAAAACTATCGGGCTCTGCCTTCTTCTCCACCTACCGTGCGCGTTCCCTGGCGGCGACCGGGAGGATTGGCTGGCCAGCGAGCGACGCGGCAAGCGAAAGGAGCTTCCGATGCGGGAAACCGACGGATCCAAAAGGAGGGCTGCTCGATCCTGGTTTTGCCATCACGGAGGAGCCGCCGCCGCCCAATGCGCCTTTTTCCTGACCCGACGACGGCCAAGCGTCGTATCGACCACAATGAACGGCCGCGCTGCTCAAAGCTCCGCGCAGAGGTCTCATCATGGGTGCACGCTTCCGCAAGGCCAACGCCGATGGTGGATGGCCAACAGGACGAACAAGGCTCGCCTGCGACTTCACACCATGCGTGGCGCCGCCTCCCAGCTACCGACAACGATAAGCAAGCAACCAACCAGCCAACCCAGGTCATCAAATTTATGATACATACAGGCATACAGCTAATTAACATAGTACTAGCTCATATGGCATCCATTACAGACTTGTGGGTGCGTTTATGAAAGAGCATCTAGGCCCCTAATTCGGTTTTGGCGATTAATGACAATATGATCATTGCGACTAACGTGTTTGTTGCAGCGGCAATTCTTAAGTTAGGGCAATGATGGGCTTTCACGGTATTCTTGGCCCCATCATTTGCGAATGGATGTATTGGTGCAAAGGATATGCTCGAAGATTGAGGATAAGCTAGTTCTAAGTGACGATTGGATGATGAGAGGCACTTAGAGTAGTTTAGGTGTTGTTTTCCTTTGGCCGTACTATAAAGGGGGCTTGAGGATTGTTAGCTTGACCTAGGCAAAACTAGAAGTTTGGTGTGGTGCACACTTCTGAAATCTAGTGTTAGGTAGCTATGTTGAAGCCCTGGAGAAGTTAGGAAACTCAAAGAGATTGAATTGGACAAGTTTCGACTTCGAAAGAGAAGAAGACCGCACAAAACTCGGAGGCATCGACTATTTCGACGGGCTGCTGAGGGTGGCCCCTAGTTTTCTCTCAGAAGCTGGCGCAGCGCTCTGGGTAGCATCAACTGATTCGATGGTAAGACCGTCGAATTAGTCAATGGCCCCTGGTTTCCACGCAGTAGCTGGCGCAACGTTCTGTGTAGCGTCGACTGATTCGATGGAGTGTCCATCGAATTAGTCGATGGTGCTTGAAGATGAGAAGACCCCAGTGTGCATGGTTCTGAGTCGCGTCGACTGATTCGACGGCAGCTGCGTCGAATTAGTCGATGGTCTCCAATCTTTGTGAAGATTTTGTGGCACATGCCTCTGGGTAGCGGTAGCGTCGACTGTTTCGATGAGGTAAGCGTCGAAATAGTCGACGGGAGAAGTAGCCGTTGCACTGTTAAAATTTTGAATGGAAAGTGGGCGTCGACTGATTCGACGGTGTGTCCACCGAATTAGTCGACGGCTCTACGATTTGCATAACGGTTGGATTTTGAGTGGGGGCTATTTATACCCCTTCACTCACTCCTTGGAGACTCTCTTGCCACGCGAGTTTCACTGTTCATCCAGCTGAGTTTGGAGAGTGTTAGAGGGCAAGAGAAGCACTTGGTTCAATTGGTGTTCTGGTCTTGTGAAGATTAGGACTCTCTTTAGTGGTTGAGAGTAGCAAGTGTGCATCTATCTAGCTCTTGGTCTAGTGTAGGTCAAGTGAAGATCTGAAGCTTGTTACTCTTGGTGATTCGGCATCACCTAGACGGTTTGGTGGTGTTGATCTTGGGAGCTCACGTGGAGATTGTGTGGAGCCCAAGAAGGTGTACATGTTTTGGGATCCTCCATCCCAGAGTGGGAAATGGATATCCCCTACGAGAGCACTTGATTATTGCGCGGATCAAGGGGGAGCTATACCCTTGCACGGGTGCTCCAACGAGGACTATGGGGTAGTTGCCGACTCCTCGATACCTCGGGAAAAATCGGCTTTCTACTCTTCTCTTTATGTTGAGCAAGTTTACTTTCCGTATTTCGATTCCTAGACTTGCCATGCTAGAGTAGGATTGGAGCTAGGTTGCAAAACTCTTTTCAACACTAGTTAGACACAAACCACACTTATAGGTACATGGGGTGAATTGACTTATTGCATATGATTGTTTTATTGCTTAAAATTTTATAGAAGCCTAGTTCACCCCCTCCTCTTAGGCATCTTCATCCTTTCAGTTTAAACGAGTGTCGAATGAATGAATCATTTGGAAAAAGGGAACCAATCCAATGCAAAAAAGGGAACCAATCCAATGCAAAACCTGCTCTACTCAAAGGGAATTTCAATTTCAATTTCAGGCAGCGCAGCATGCTTGCTTTCTTTCTTTCTTTCAGCATGTACTAGCTGGTAGCATCAGAGTCAGAGTAGTATTGGCAGGGAGCGTATGTAGTACATACATACAGTAGCATTTGAATCGATAAGAATGGATCATGATGATTCTGAACCAGCGCCACTGCACGAATTGCACTTGTGCATAAGAGAAGACGTTTATTTTTATTCCGGCAGGAGAAGACGTTGTGCAGGCCTTTTAGTTCACTGGTAGAACAGTAAGAAAAACAAGGGCATGTTGGACATTTGAAGGTTATTTATCTCGTTTATCCATTTGTGAAAATATAGGAGAAGTCATTTGAAGCTGTTTTTGCCAAACGTTTTTTTAAAACGGCTTTGGCTTCACCAAGTAAGCTGCTCCACATAAGAAGCCATATAGGAAGCCATTTTTAGAGGAGCCGGAGCCATACCAAACACACCCTAATTGTGCTCTGAAATTTGGTGTTCGGTATTCAGTTAGTTGAGAATCTGAAACAGTTTAGGCTGAACTTTATTGCAATAGTGCTACTAATCCGGCCATAAATTTAAGTGCCATTGGATATGCAGATGGTCTTCAAAACATAACTCTGACAACAAATTCTGATTAAAGATATTTGTAAAACTAGGTACAAAACTTTGGAGATAAAGCTACAATCACTGTTGTTTACATGGATGATTTAAATATCCATATGTTGTTTTCCGAAGCTATATTAGTCACTGATGGCCTTGTTGGAGAACATTTTGTGAATGTATAGAATTTTTTGTGGTGGTGTTCTCATGATCTGTTTTCTTAAGTATTAAATTGCAGAGAACAGAACACGCCATAGGTGCCTAGGCCTGAATGAGACTTATAAATGGTGAAATATGATACCCAAAATCATCTGCTGTATCATTATTTACGAATTTTACAATAACAACAATAACATTATTTACAAATTATTTACAAATTTTGCAAGCGGGAAAATATTAGTGAATAGTCCAGAATATCTATCATTATGTACAAATTTTACAAGTGATATGATATCTACTTTTGACCTTAGTTTGGTGAGTTTCATGATGTCTTGCCTTATTTTTTTTAATAGAAAAATACCATATATTGTTGCTAACTCGAGCCGAACAGTCTGAAACTGTTTTTCTTAATAGGTCTGCAATTATTTAGTTTTGACCATAAATACATTAGTGTGATGTAGATGTAGCTAGCTAGAGTGCTTCCGTTTATACCTAACCAAATATCTGGTTAGTAGAACAGCAAAAGGTGTGGTTAAAATAGTTCTACCCTGAACCATACCGCTATAGGTTTCTGAAGCTTTTGCATTACCACCTTTTTAGATTTACGAACACAATCATAACACGAAGATGAGCTGCCCTGCAAGGGCGCAACTGTTGTCGAACACACTCTACTACAAGATATTCTTCCCATACTATGCGTTCAATGTGTTGGGTGGACTGGACAGTGAAGGTAGAGTATGATTTTAGCATATGAGTACTAATTTACATGGATCGTTCAGTGTGAGTATGCCTCTGAGCATCTCTTCTCATTTCACAGGTAAAGGATGTGCCTTTACATACGATGCTGTTGGGTCTTATGAGAGGACAGGCTATAGTGCTCAGGGAACAGGTTCAACATTGATGATGCCTGTTCTTGACAACCAGTTGAAATATCCTAGTCCTCTACTGCTGCCAGCAAGGGCAAGGTTGTTGTTCCGACGGATAACTCTTATAAAGTTCAATTAATATCCGAAGTCATTACTTTATCCCCAGACCTATAAACAATGGGTCTCAATTCGGGAGGAAGAACTGGTAATAAGCACAAAACCATCCATTCTGGTTCCACATTTGTTTGAATAAAATGTTTCTCTCTTGAATTTCAACTGTTTAATCCGCTTATGGTAGTATTTTGTTGGTCTTTCAATGGCCGCAATAGGAGCCAGTGATAAGTTCATGAGAAGCAAAGGCCTATATATCTGGTGCAACGTACCATTCCTACTAAACACAATTTTTAATACAACTCTCTATTTTCAGGATGCAGTGACACCCTTGTCGGAATCTGAAGCGGTTGATCTGGTGAAGGACGTTTTTGCATCAGCCGCAGAACGAGACATATACACCGTATGATGCTTTCTTGCACTTTAGATTTCCAAAGATTAGCAGTGATGACTAGCCCAATTCCCGAATCTAATATTGCTGTTCCATGAAATTTGCAGGGAGACAGATTGGAAATTGTGGTCATCAACAGCTCTGGCACACACCGAGAGTATTTTGAACTGAGGAAGGATTAGTGCGCTGTTCCTGTGAAATGGCACTTAGTGTTGTTAAGCATAAGGATTAGTGTACTGTTCCTGTGAAATGGCACTTAGTGTTGTTAAGCATAAGAATGTTTTCGCTGTCAGATGTATTTGAATTTCCTTTTAAAGAAAGATGTATCTGAATTCATCATTTTATCTGATATACTCAGAAACATTTTCAAGCCTTTAGAATTGCTTACTGAAATATTCATATTGCCTGAGCATGGGGATAGCAGAAATGAACTCTGTTAAAAAAAATGAGAAAGCTAAGCTTTATGTATACGAATTTCAACTGTCATTAATCATTTTATCTGATACACCTTTTCAAGCCTTTTGAATTGCTTACTTGAAATACTCGTATTGCTGATTGCTGAGCGTGGTCACAACAAAAATTAACCCTCTTCTGTTGCAAAATTGTAGAAATTGCGCATGATGTTCATGACCAAAAGCACATGATCACTCTCTCACCCAATAAATCATTGGAACTTGGAGGGGCTGTAACTGTAAGGTCACTTAAATTCAAGTTAGCAAAAAAAAAAATTAATCCTGAACGCAGACTGGACACTCAAGCTGAAGGAGGAGCAACAACACCCCTAGTGACCGCATTGAGGATTTCCATGTACCCAAAGACGCCAACCAATACATCATCCTCGCCGTCTGTGACCCAGATGTGGGTGGTCCTGTATGACAGCATATGCGCCATGACGGCGGCGAGCGAGCTCGAGCTCCTACACCTCAGTGCCGCGTTCCCGCCATGGCTCGCCATCATCATCTGCCCCACGATATGCGACAAAAGGGTGTCTGAAATCTGAAGAATGTTCAACCCCAATGACGTTAGAATCATAGAATGAAGAATGTTCAATTCGACAAAATCTTCACCGTTTTATTTTTCTGTTCAAATGTGAGATGCAGAGGAGATGATCGTGCGCATTACATTGCATTCAGGCAATAAATGACATGGACGGGTCAAGGACGAAACAACCAGTGCAAGCTCCAAAGAGGCAAAGATTGTGTGGCGCGTGTCACCTCGTATGGGGCTCGACGGCTCGACCTCGCGAACGAGAGACGGCTCGTGCGCGACGACGTCGCCGGCGGGCTGCTGAGCGCGGTTGCCGTGCCGGCGGGGTGGGAGGCGAGGAAGGCGACGACGTCGAAGGAGCTGAGCAGGCCGATGACGGTGGCCGCGGCGGGCGCCAGGGGCGACGCGCCGTCGCGCCAGACGGCCACGTCGGCCTGCTGCGACGCCGGGATGGCCGCGGCCGCCAAGGAGAGCGGCGCCGAGGCCGGCACGCCACGCAGCGGCGGCTTGCCGGCGGTGAGGTCGGCGGAGGAACACGATCTGGGCCATTCGCTTGCAGGTGCGGACCCACGCGTGGCGCGACGTGAGTGAGACGCTGGCCTCTGGTTCTGCTGGGGCCTCGCGCGCGTCCGATCAAATCTGTTACCTGACGTGAACACCGCTCGCGAAAATGTCGACGTGCTCCACCAACTGGAACCCGATATAGCCTTTGACAAGCCCTCCATGCCCCCATGCATCTTGTCTCCTCTTTGCATCAGCCACCAAGCCGACCATCGCATGATGTCATGATGTCGCTCGCACTGGGCCAATCAAGTCCACACGACTCTCGGGCTCATGGCACGGCCCAGGCCATCTATCGTTTCGTTTCGTTTCGTTTGTTTTTGCCGCATGGCCACCTAGCTTCTTCCTTCCCTCAAAAAAAAAAAAACTAGCTCCTTCCTTCCCTCAAAAAAAAAAAAAACTAGCTCCTTCCTTTGCTAAAAAAAATAGCTCCTTCCTCCCTTTTCAGAAAAGAAAAAACTAGCTCCTTGCTCCCGGAAACCCGGACCTGACCGTTGGAGTCGGTGACGGCGTACCGCGCAACGTGCTTGCTTGTGCTTGGATAATCCATGACGATTCATCGCGTGTCAACGACCACTGGACGGCACATGGCGGCCGGGTTCGTCAATCTACTGGAGACCACGCCGCGTTATTAAGTTACTAGCTTTATGCCCGCGTTGCCACGGGTGTTCAAACAACTTTTTGTTTGTCTTGAAGCTAAGTATAAAAGAACAGTTATACCATAGCCAATTTAAATTCTAAATATAAAAACACATAATTCTATTTTGAGAAATAAAGTGCTCCAAGACAAAATAAATCCCCTAAATATGCAATAGTGATTGGATCGCCTCGCTCCTGGTATATTCCAAACGACGGATGGTAAACATCTCCCCTTAGCTCACCGTCGATGAATTTTAGGACGACGGACGTGTGGTACCGACTTGCCGCACACCGCGTGCTCCCGTAGATTCGTTGTGGCCAGTATTGCACATATAGGAACAGAAGAACAAAACCTATGTTACAAACCTAGATCTAATTCGAACAGAATAATCAACAAAAAGAATTGGATAAAATCAAATTGGAGCGAACCTTCCTAATTCCTATCATTTCTATTTTATGTTTAGGTCCCTGGAATTAACATTAACCTTTTACCATGACAAATCGATAGTGTACAATTGCTTCAACAAATCACCATCCACTTCACCTAATGCCTACGGGAAAAAGATATGAAGATTGAGCTTCTCTAGAACAGGTGAACGCTTGAGAATGCAAGTTAACGCACGGGGTGCCACAAACCAGTGATCATTTTAGTAAAAGTCTTCAGCTTCCTGAATGTAGGGCAGCGTTTCAAATCCCTTTTATAAATAAACTGGAAAAATGCAAGTAGAAAGGAATAAAAGAGCAATCCAGAGTGAAATATGAAATGATTAAAGGATTACAATTGTAGAGAAATTAAATGAGTGA
This sequence comes from Digitaria exilis, assembly GCA_015342445.1. Classification (NCBI taxonomy): domain Eukaryota; kingdom Viridiplantae; phylum Streptophyta; class Magnoliopsida; order Poales; family Poaceae; genus Digitaria; species Digitaria exilis. The sequence goes on from JACEFO010002896.1 coordinate 7,434, forward strand.
GCGGAAATACATGGAGAGATACTGCAAAAGGTTGAAACCCGAAGTGTATGCATACCGCTTTGGACTCATATAGCAATGCCAAATTCTCATTTGCTGATAAACCTTTCAGAAGCACACACTTTTTTGCGATCTACAACACCATAATAAGAGTAACAGTCCTCATCACCACAATCCCTAGAGTAACCATCACAATATCCAGAGTCCAATTTGTCATGGATGATTATAACAAATGCCTGCTGTAATAGTGGCATGATCTGAAGAACAACAACACTGAACAAATGGACACCCAGCCTCAGTGAAACAAGATTTGGGGCATGAATAATAGTGTTGGAGTCTTTGTTGAAAATGGACTTTGTCATACTTAAGTGTTTCAGGGACTCATGAGACCTTATCGCATACCAAAACTCGCAGGACTTCATCACAGGATGCTTCAAGGATAGACAACCCGAGAAGAAGGACGGCATCTAGCAGGGTGTGTATACCAGCCGGCCACGCCCGCGCGCCTCTCCTTGCCGTCACCAGCTCCCGCCACAGCGCTCCTCTTCGTCCTCCCTGGCGCAGCCGCCCGCGGCCTTGGAGGTGGCTTGCGCCCTCCTCTCGGCAAGCCTGCGATCAGATCAGACCTTTGCAGTAGAGGAAAAAAGATACCTGCAATCAATCGGGCGACGTTGGACGGCTGCCAGGTGGACGACGGACGACGGCTAGTGGACGGGTGGACGATCCGGCGGTTCCTCAGAGCAGCCATTCGATCTGGCGTCCGGCGCGCCACGGTGGGGGCGTGGACGCGTGGACAATGGCGACGTGTATGGGTGGAGGACGCTCGGCGTCCGGCGGTTTCTCCAAGCAGCCCATTCCCCGGCGAGGAGGTGTTCAGCGCTCGGAAAGAGCTGATCCAGGAAGTCACTGTGGAGCCGAGGGAGGCCTGGTGGTTGGTGGGGGTTCGCCCTTTCAGAGGGAGGAGCAGTGGGGCGGTGGAATTGCGCCGATCGGTTCTGCTCGCCAAGCGCACAGCAAAACCGGAAAAGGAAGAGCCGGTCGGGCAGGAAACGACAGTGCGGTGAGACATCATGGGGTGCGACGCGCGAGGGGGAGACGGCGTAGGGAGTTAGCGGGCGACGTAGGAGGTAGGACGAAGGGAGGGAGTCCGTGTGGCGAAGACGGACGAGGGACGACGACGGAAAGGAGGGAGTCCGTCCGTGTGGTGTGGGCGGGCGACGGACGACGATTGCGGCATGGATCAGCTCCTGCGGTCCTGCCGACCTCGAATCAGCTCCTGCGGCGCCGTCGCATGGATCAGATCAGGTTCGGTGGCGTGCGCGACGTGGGCGTGCGTCGATTGAAAAGGAGCTAGGCAATTGTGATCGCATGGCGGAGGGAGGACACAGTTGGAAAGAAAATAGCGAGGAGAAGGGGGCGACGCGGGCGACGGCAACGTGTCCTGCGCTCTCCGGCTCTCCGGCTGCATGCACTTCCACGGCAGCACCATGTACGCCCTCGTTGCCGACCCGGACTGCGTCGTGTGCCGTGGATCGGGGTTGGGGATGTTACATGAACGATTTTGGTGGATGAAGGAGGCAAAATACTTGCTTGGTTTTGCGGCACCATAGTCTAGGAAGGCCAATATGCAGACGGTACCATAATTTGTCTAGATAATAGCACTGAGAATGCCAGAAATACCAAGTTGCTCCTCTACCTGTATGAAGTAATGTCAGGACTGAAAATAAATTTCATGAAAAGTGAAATTTTCATGGTAAATGGGGACAACAACCTAGCTAAACATTATGCTGAAATCTTCAATTGTCAAGTCAGCCTCTTTCCTATCAAATACTTGGGGTTTCCAAGTAGACTACATGTATCCGATTGGATACCTTTGCATGATAAGAATGGAAAGAAGTTGGATATTTGGAAAAGGAGGCTCTATGCCCATTGCTGGGAGAACTACTCTGATTAACTCATCGATGTCCAACTCATTCATATACCACATGTCCATGTACTGGTTGCCCCAAACTTCCATCAATATACTGAACAAACAAAGCAGAACCTTTTTCTGGCAAGGAGGTGGTCAAAGAAGAAAATACCATATAGTTAGATGGGAAGTTATATGCAAAAGTAAGAAGAAAGGGGGTCTGAGAGTTAAAGATATTTGAAAAAACCTCTGTCTACTATGCAAGTGGTGGTGGAGGCTTGATAATGAATCAGGATTGTGGCAGGACATAGTAAAGACAAAATATCTTAAGAATGAGCTAATAAGCAGTGTACAGCCCAGGTTTGATGACTCCCCCATCTGGAAAGACCTTATGAAGGTCAGTATTATTTATCTAAGAGGGAGGAAAATTAAGCCAGGAAATGGCGCCAAAACTCTGCTGTGGACTGTCACATGGGTAGGAGAAATTCCTTTATGCAGTAGATTTAGTGTGCTGTTCGAGCTATGTAATGAAAAAAAAAGATCACGGTTAATAGGTTTGTTGAGCAAGAAGGCCAATTGTCTTTTAGGAGACGGTTACCAAATTTCCTCTATGAACAGTGGGAGGAGATGCGCATGCTGGTACTGAATCAAAGTTTAATCAAGAACAGGATCATATTTCCTGGAATGGACTAAAAGTGACAAGTTTTTGGTGAAAACAACTTATGATCAGTTGACCAGAGATGAAACTGATGATTCTTACACTATAATTTGGAAAGCCAAAATCCCTTACAAAATTAAAATCTTCATATGGCTTCTAGAGCAAGGTGTTGTCCTAACAAAAGAAAACATGATTAGGAGGAAGTGGGTTGGGGACCCTTCCTGCCGATTTTGTGAATCTACAGAAACTGTAGATCACCTCTTCTTTCAATGTCCTACCGCTAAAGTGGTATGGGGAATTGTGGCTCAACTCATAGGCGCAAACAATATACCAGTGAATATAGGACAATTCTGGAGGTGGATTGAATTATGCCTTCCCAACTGCAAATATATGCACACGTTTGGATTGGCAGCTATTTGCTGGGCAATTTGGAAGGCTTGAAACAAAGCCTGTTTTGACAAAAAGTTGATTAAACATCCTGCTGAAATAATTTGTCACGCGTGTGCTTTCATGAATTTTTGGAGAGGTTTACATAAGGTGGATCTCCAAGCCCAAATCGCAGAAGGCTTGAAGATCTTGCTCTCGTCGGCGTGTCGCATCCTGTTGGCCCAACCGAATGCACCTCCATCTCCTCTCAGGCTAACAACAGTCGCAGAGGAGGAAGATCAAGAGGAGGGAGATGAACCCACCCCAACGACTTAATCCTGCTAGGCCTTGTTTTTTAGTTCTGTTTGTATCTGGTCATGTTCACGACGCCTGGTATCGTGTCCCCGTTTAAACTCTTTTGTCTTGTCTCAGTTGTGCCCTGCGAGGCCATTCCTATTTTCTTTAGCCTGAACCAGTTTTCTTTAGCCTGAACCAGGTATTAGAGCATCTGCAGCCGGGCTCTCAAATGTGCCTCTATCCTTTGGTTTAGTCTTCCACTAGAGAAATCATCTCCAACCGGGCCTCTAAATGATCCCCTATTTTGGGGAGGCCTCCAAATTGTGGCCCAAAGCCTCTAGAAATGGAGGCCCTCCAAATTTAGTCAGCCCACTGGAGTTGGAAGCCCATAAATTTTTATGGGCTGGCCTCTAAAGGGAGTATAGAGGCCCCCATTTAGGGGCGGAAAAAGTCTATTTTTCATCCTCAAACTATTACAAAAGTCTGATTTTCAACCTACAACTACAAAACCATATAATAAACACCCTCCAACTATCCAAACCGTGCAAAATTAGCCCTTTAAGTGGTTTTGAAGGTGGTTTGTATTTTCCAAAAAAATTAAAAAATAATTTTGTATTAAAAAATTCATAACTAATTTATTTTCAACTAGAAAAATAGAATCTGGTGCAAATGTTTTTCTAAAAATGTGACCTACATGTTGGTGCACCATTAGAAGTTATTTGCATATGATTTATTTTTATTCTAATTATTTTAAAAAATAATAAGACACTAATAATATAAATATATAATACCCAAATAACATTAAATGGTGTGCCAATAGGTTGGTTACATTTTAAGAGAACTTTTGGTACTGATTTCATATTTTTTGGGTCCAAAATGAATTAGTTAGGGTTTTTTAAAGTTTAAATAATATTTCTGCTATTTTTAGAAAATCCAAAACCTCCCTCAAAACCACTCAAAGGGCCAATTTTGCACGGTTTGGATAGTTGGAGGGCCTTTAGTATCCGGTTTTGTAGTTTGAGGTTAAAAATCAGACTTTTTTAACAGTTAAAAAGGTGAAAAATAGACTTTTCCTTTACGGGCCCGGCTAGAGATGCTTATGGAACTAGGAAACCCCCCCCCCTCCAACTCTGACTCTACTCTCTGAAAACTGTACTTGGTATTTCCGTTCATAATGAAAATGGGGTTAGGCCTCGATTCAAAAAAAAAATCCACATAGATCTCACAGGCCCGAGCCAACCGGGCCTAGTGGTTGGCCTGGCGAGCGAGTGGGCCGATGAGCACTGGGCCGGGCCAGGCGTCCCCCCGCCCCGCGCCGCCGCTGCGCGACCGTATAATATGCCGTCTCCCGCCGCCACCTCCCGCCGCCGCCGCCGCGCAATGTCGCTCCCGCCCCGACCTGGCCCGACCGCCGGCAACCACCGCCCGGCCGGCGGCGCCTCCACCACCGCGCCTCGCCGCCCTGCCGCCCACCTCCTCCGCCGAGCCGGCCTGCCGCCGCCGGAGCTCCCTCTAGGGTTCGGCGGTGAGCAGCCGCCCCCCGCAACCCCGAAACCCTAACCCCGAAGCCCTAACCTCGCCGGAGCTCGCCTGAATCTCGCCGGAGGTGGAGAAGAAGGTTAGTTTTTGGGTGATTGATGGATTTGCAAGATTTCAATCAATTGAGGAGGAGTAAATCTCTAAAATTTTGGTCATTTTTGAAATTCTTTTATTAATAAAGGTATCATAACAAAAAATATAGTATTTTGTAATTTGTTTTGAATAAGGCGAATAGTCAAATTTAGAGTAAAAAAGGTTAAACGATCTGCATTTTAAAACGGATGAAGCAGTCGAAAGCTGGTCTTCGTTTCTCTGAGGCGCTCCCCCGAAGTCTTGTCGAACCGTGGTTCGATTGGACACATGCACATGTCCGCACTGTACGTGGGGCGCCTGGAGCTTGAACCTGGAAAGAAGCAAAAGAGGGATGACACGATTAAGATCAACTTTAAACATGAGTATCTACACACTCCTATAATTTTATAGAATGACAAAACAAAATCATATTTTGTACTGGTACCTGCAGCCAGCAGAGATCTGAATAATCAAAGCAGAAACCTCTGCACCGACGAAACCAGCGACTTGTGCTCCGAGGAATAAGAATTCAGTTCATTCTGTCCAGCTCCAGCAGGTAGCGCTCACCTTTTGGTCACACGATGAGACAGGGTGACGTGCTAGTTCTGGAGAACCAGTTCCCTGAACATAGGATAGAATCGATTTGGGCTGCATCACCTCGATGTCTAAATTTTTTTTGGGGGGAAAAGCTTTATCTTTCCTTTTTTGCGATGACGTTTGTGGCGGGTAGGAAAGGCAGCACCGCTTGTAGATGCCAGGTACAGGTAATTTTTGCTATAGAGATTTCTGTCAAAGAATTGTTTTCTCCAAGTCTAAGGTAATAATATACGTGTTGCACGCAGCTAGTTCTCACCTTTTCAGCACGCTGCACACAATGACAGTCACCTGCTAGTTCTTGAGAACCAACTCCCTGCACATCTCATGCATCCATCCTGTGGAGAGCCCTCTGATCACACCCCTACCCTCTCTCTATATATATAGGGTCGACCTCAACAAGGCCAAAGAAATCAAGAGGTAGGGGTTTATTAGCGTGCAGCTAGAAGAGAACAAGAAGAAGAGAAAGAGGGGTTTAGCCTCCAGCTAGAGATCGAGCGAGCGAGGATGATCGCGTGGGGCGACATCTACAAGGTGGCAGCAGCAATGGCGCCACTCTACTTCGCGTTAGCTCTCGGTTACAGCTCAGTCCGGTGGTGGAAATTCTTCACCCCAGAGCAGTGCGGCGCCATAAACACACTAGTAGCCCACTTCTCCATGCCTTTCTTCACCTTCGACTTCCTCTCACGCGCCAACCCTTACACCATGAACCGCCGCGTCCTCGCCGCCGACGCGGCCTCCAAGGTCATCGCCGCGCTCGCCGTCGCCGCCTGGGCCCACTGCTGCGGCGCCAAGGCCGGCGCCAGGTCGTGGTCCATCACCGGGTTCTCCCTCGCCGCGTTCAACAACACCCTCGTCGTCGGCGTGCCGTTGCTTGACGCCATGTATGGTGGTTGGGCACGTGACCTCGTCGTGCAGATCGCCGTTGTGCAGTCGCTCGTGTGGTTCCCGCTGCTGCTGCTTGGGTTTGAGCGGCGGAAGGCGTGTGTCGTCGGCGGCGAAGACGTCGTCGCGGCGGTCGCCGGCCGTCGTGGCGTCGAGCCGATGGCCGAGAACGACGACGATGATGACGTGGAGATGGATGTGGGGCCAGGCGCTGATGTGGCTACCGGGATCAGGATGTGGCCGACGGTGAGGACGGTGGGGCTGAAGCTGGCGAGGAACCCCAACGCGTACGCCAGCGTGCTCGGCGTGGTCTGGGCGCTCATCGCCTACAGGTAAACTACTAGCCAGTGCAATTGTGCGAATAAACAGTAGGCATGCCAAGTGTCATCCCGCCGCCGGTCCACGTGTACGTGATGCTCGTCTTAAGCGTCGGCTTACGTGTCAATGCGCAGGTGGGACCTGAGGATGCCGGGCGTCGTGACGGGATCGCTACAGGTGATGTCCAGGAGCGGGACAGGGATGAGCATGTTCAGCATGGGTATGTTTGCACTCAGATTTTTTTTTCAGATATGTTGAAGATGAAGTGACGAATTGATATATGTTCATGTGTTTTTGATGCAGGGCTGTTCATGGCGCAGCAGGAGAGGATCATCGCGTGCGGGCCGGGCCTGGCGGGGCTGGGCATGGCGCTGCGGTTCGTCGCCGGCCCGGTCGCCACGCTGGTGGGCGCCGCCGTGTTCGACCTCCGTGGCGACGTGCTGCGCGTCGCCATCATACAGGTACGTACGGAGCGCGCGCCGCCGGTGGCGTGGTCATCACCATGCATCATCTCTCTAACGTGACAGTAGCATATATATGCGTACTACTTTCTCTTGCCGGCCACTTATTGTCTCTCGTCATGGCGTGACAAGGAAGAGGAGAACTTGATTGGCAGAATGAAACAGGACTACACGTACGTACACAAAGCAGTTCTACACGTACGGACCTACGACGTAGTACGTGTAAAAGTGTGTGTGCGCTGAGTTCATTGCGGCTGCGGCTGACGCAGTTGCCGCAGCCTGAATTGGGCGGCATCTGCGTGCTCCTGCTGTGACCGAACTAAACCTGCTTTTGCAAAGTGACTGGCATCTGAATCTGAGTGCACACAGTATGTTAGTGCTAATGGTGCACGCGTACAGATCAGAGATGGGAACTCAGCAGGAAGTTCCATGCACAGCATGTTTCCAGTATATGCATACCGTATGCACACGTCTAAAAGTGTGTGCATCGAGTTCATTGCGCGCGGTTGCGGCTGAGGCAGTGGCCGCTGCTCGCACAACAGGTGGCTTGGTTAGCCCCATCCTGCCGTGCATGACCGAACTAATATTTAAACCTTAATTTGCAACGTGACAGCTGGTATCTGCATCTATCTGAGTGCACACACTTTGCTCTCTGATAGATGAGTGATGACTGCTCTTTTTTTTTTTTGCTTTCTGAAAATTCTAGCTATTTTCATACTGTAACACGCTACCTATATGTTGCAGGCCGCTCTGCCTCAATCTATTGCGTCCTTCGTCTTCGCAAAGGAATACGGACTCCATGCCGATGTGCTCAGCACGGCGTAAGTGGATCTCCTCATTGTCACAAACACAAAAGCAATCCTCGTTTGGTTTCAGCATGCTCACGCTCATGCGTACCTGCATTCAGGGTTATTTTCGGGACGCTAATCTCTCTGCCAGTGCTCATCGCCTACTATTTAGTCCTTGGCATCATATGATGATCGTTGGACCTTGCAATGGTGTTATGAGCCCGTCGTGCTCAGATATTGTAACACGCCCCGTTATTGATCAGTCTATGTATCCATTACTATTTCTTCTTTGAAAAAGTCCATATTACTTCCCTCAACTATAAGCAAGGTCTACATAACCCACTAAATCCGGTTTTGTAGTTTGAGGTTGAAAATCAGACTTTTTTAACAGTTAAAAAGGTGAAAAATAGACTTTTCCTTTACGGGCCCGGCTAGAGATGCTTATGGAACTAGGACCCCCCCTCCAACTCTGACTCTACTCTCTGAAAACTGTACTTGGTATTTCCGTTCATAATGAAAATGGGGTTAGGCCTCGATTCAAAAAAAAAATCCACATAGATCTCACAGGCCCGAGCCAACCGGGCCTAGTGGTTGGCCTGGCGAGCGAGTGGGCCGATGAGCACTGGGCCGGGCCAGGCGTCCCCCCGCCCCGCGCCGCCGCTGCGCGACCGTATAATATGCCGTCTCCCCCAACGGGAAAAGGCGAGTCGAGTGGAAAGTTGCGAGCGCCTGAATCCCAGAGCCCCGCTCTTCTCCCCCGCGACCTCTGCCGAATCGCGGGTATGGCGCCGACGATGGGAAAGCTGCGCGCAATCGGCGCTCAAATCAGGCAATCGCTGGTACGTCCGCTATCGCCACAAAGGGGGATTGGATTGAGCTGACTTGGTTAGGGTTGAACCGTGGGGGAGGCGATTGGATTGAACTGGCTTGGTTTGGTTAGGGTTCAACTGAACTGACATCCGCAGGCGGGGGATTGGATTGAACTGGCTTGGTTAGGGTTGAATTGAACTGACATCCGTGGAGGGGCATTGGATTGAACTGACATGGTTAGGGTTGCATTGAACGGACATCCGTGGAGTAGGGGATTCGATTGATCTGACATGGTTAGCTGACATCCGTGGAGTAGGGGGTTTCGATTGATCTGACATCCGTGGTCCGTGGAGGAGGGGATTGAACGGCTTCTCCCTGCTGCAGTGCTGCTTGCCTGTCTTCTCGGTAGGGGCAATTTTGCTCTTGTTCTGAATTTGATTGGGTCTGCACCAATCGGGGTTATGAGTTCAGCTTGGGTTGCCTGTAATCGGGTCTGGCCCGGGTGCTTTTTCTGTTGGCCCCCTCATGACTGCCTGTTTGATTTCTTCCTCAGAGAAGTTGTGTGCTGGTAATTCCAGAAAGTCAAGGTTAATTTTCTCATCATGCCGTGCGTGTTGGCCCAGTAATGCGGTATAGCATCTGTAATTCATTTGCCTTGTCCATATGTGGCCCATAAACTCTTGTGAGGCTCCAGAGCATGCCATTTTCTCTGCATTTGATTGTGGCCGATACCGTGAATTCCCCAACTTGTATATCCTGGAGAGTTTTGCCTTTCTCATTGTTTTCTCACCTATTTGCTTTCTCACTGTCTCAACTGCGGGGTCGTATAGGGATTTTTCTCCAAATTAAAGGATTAATCACCTGTGTTATGCAAAAACTAATAAATTTCCTTGTAAATTTCAGATTGCCAAACGCTTTCTGTCCCAGAAGAAGACAAAATCTGGGATCTGGGTCCCCCAAGGTTATGAGAGTAAACCTTCCCTCAAAGACTTTCTGACTGAAAAATGGTACAAGATGGACAAAAGGTAACTATTCTAATAAATGTTCGATTTATCTTCTTATTTGAGTGAAAACATATATTGTGTTAGCTGTCAATGAGTGTTTAATGTTTTGTCCAAGCCGATTAGTTGTTTTTCAAGGTCATCAATATTTACTCGTACCCGCTAGTGTTGAAAAATCTTGAGTTTTACATATCTTTAAGTCACTTTTATCCCTACTTAATTCTCGTCGGAAACCACTTACAACTAATATGAAGATATCAATGTTAAATAAACTTTATGTTGTTATATTTTTATACATTGCTGTTGAAAACTATTATATTATAATAAGATACTTGTTAGGAGACATTTGACGAGTTCATGTATCCACTTGCAAACTTTGCAACTTGTTGGACTAAAGTGATACAATTTACTCTTTTTTATTTTGTGCATGTGATAAATGTAATAATTTTTTTTCCCAGTACAAGGTCAACTATCGTCGGACAGTTAATCAAGTATTCTCTGGTAACTTTATGGGGTGGAAGTACCTTTGCTCTGTTGAGTGACACTAGGACAAAGGTTAAGAGTCTAGAGGAGGACCTGGCAGGTACAAAGCTTAAAGTGCAGTTGCACGAGGAGGATTTGGCGAGGGTGAAGGGAAGTATAGAGGAGACAAACGTGAAGTTGGATACTGAAAATAATGCAAGGAAGCATGGCATTTCGGCCAACAGGAGGGATCTATGGAAGATCGCCGGATCTTTCAAGGCGATGCTGTTGCTGAACGAGGCCTGGATGTTCAAGGTGAAGGTAAAAGCAATCGACCCGAAAGTTGTCTCCATGGTAAAGGTAGAAAACTTCAATGAGATAGAGGAAGTTTTAAAGGAGGTATAGGTTCTGTTGTTTTTCTCATTTCAAATTTAGATGACTATTCTGTCATGTTATGTAATTGCTAACACTTTTCCGCAATCTTTCCAGCAATCAGAAGCTGCAGACTTTCGGGCAATATTCGCAAACATCAAGGCCTTGTCCCCTCTGTACAACATTCAGGGTATGTGTTTGTGTGTGTTCCATCCATTGTTTGCTAGGTGACTGAAACTTTTTGCTAGGTTGTTATGCCAAAACTGGACCCACGTGGTGCATATGTCGTCGCAAGTTTCAGACGTATCCTTTTTTGCAAACAATGTTAGAGGTGTCTCTGATGATTGTTCTATCCTAATATCAATATCTGCATCTTGGTTATTTGGTTTAGCTGTGCGTCGAGCATGGTTATTCATGATTGTTGCAAATACCTAGCGAAGAACTAAAACCTTATCTGAAATCGTCTGTCATTGAATGTCTTCCTTGTCCTAGAATTAAGGAGATACTCAAATCTATGCTGCAGAATGAGGTCTAGTTTCACAGTTATGATTGTGTGTGCTAGAACTCTGTAGGGCTGTGGTGCCTGATGCCCTGTTTCTGTTGTTCACTAACCATTTCAGCAAATGGACTGAACTTTGAATTATCATGCATACAGGTAACATCAGTATTGAGGAAGTGGATATGTTGATGAGGCTATTGGGAAAGAAGTTGAAGAAATCCTTTTTCGAGGACATGGTCAATGAAGGATTTGTTGATGAGAGTGGAAGGCTTCAGTTTTCTGAGCTTGTGGAGATTCTGTCTCTGTGGAATGTGTGTTATAATTTCGTCGCTTGTTTGAGTTGCTTATCCTTCACCTGAGTTCTTTATGCTATTTTTTATACTAATTCGAGTAATCCTCTTTTCAAGGAAAAGGCCTTCGAGGAAGGTCCACAGGAGGATACGAAGGCCAACGAGGTAAAGCAGATGACCGGTGATGGGCAGAAGCAGTGATGGTGAGCCTTCAGCAAAGGGTCTTCTTCCCTCGATGCAGTTTTGATCGGTTGGCCTATAGCTTGTACATATATACTTGCTCTGCTCTGGACACGTGGGCTCTCCCCCCACCCACGTGAAGTTTTGTTGAACTTAGGCTGTCTGTTGTCATACATGTTTACACGGCTAGATGTGGATGCTGAGATATGACATTTTTTTTTTTTGGTTTCAAAAAATTGATTGTTCTCTCCTGTTGATGCCGAGATCTGCTGTATGAATCCTGCAAGTCCGTTAACGGCCTCCCGGCGTTCTTGGTCTTTCTTTTTCTTTCTTTTTTTTTCTTTTTTTTTTTTTGAAGGCCAGGCGTTCTTGAACTTCTGCCAGTAGGAGTTGAACTTCTGCTCCCCTTCTGGCAACGCGTAGTCCAGCGTGGCCTGCACCGCCATCTCGTTCGCGTAGTCGAGGGAGATGGTCCCACGGTTGCCCGCCCACCGGAGCAGCGGGCGCACGATGTCGCCGCAGAACGCGCCGGCGGGTAGGACGCCGAGAGCGCGTCCATGGCGAGCGTCGTGCCGAGCTCGACCTTGCGGATCCCGTGGCCGCGGACATCGCCGGCACGATGATGACGCGCCACCTGGGCCACCTCGTTGCCTTGCCGGCGAGCATGGCGCGGGAGGAGGCCAGCGACCGGATGGCCTGATTCGGCACGTGGCGTCCCGGTGATCTTCAGCGTGGCCTTGTAGAATGGCGCGAACGGCTTCTTGTCCACGGTGCATGGCTCCGTGATGTTCTTGCGCACCAGGATGCGCCGAGCTCCTTGCTTCATTAGCTCCACGATTTCTATCAATCTTTGCATGTCCGGGTTGGCGTCGTATGGACGGCGCCCGCGCCCGCCGCGCTTCAGGGAGCGCGCCGCGTGGGGAGCTCGTCGCTACGCCGAGGCCGCGCCACCTCCCTCCTGCACCTGCGCTACGCTACGCAACGCGGCACGACACCGCACGAGAGACTCTATGTTACACAGGCACACAGCTAAGAGGTAGCTGACATATTACGTACCATGGAGTGTCCGACGTAGTGGGGCTTCTGCCATGTCTGCTTGCAGACGTAGTCGACCATGGCAGGCAGGTCGTTGACCACAATGTCACCCATGACCAGTTCCAGTAGAGCCGGCTTGAAGGGTCTAGCGAGACGTGGCGGCGGCTCCAGCGCGTGCCCCTGGTGTTGGCGATCCAGATGTCGAAGCCCCGGTCGACGAGGATGAACGGCAGCGACTCCTCCGGCGACGCCAGCAGCCACGACATGCCGTCCTGATGCACCCCCGGACAGCCAGGACATGCATGCCATGGATAGATCAGCGCCAGAATTGATGAATCGTCACGGTCGGTCGTCGTAAACATTCACGAACGTGCTGTGCGTACGTTATTTTACGTGCTAACGCCAAAACACACCAGAACCAAATCTCTGGGCGCTGGCGCGCTGCAGCGTTCCCGGGTGAAAGGAAAGGAGCAATGGTGACATGGTGTTTCCTATGAAAGGCGAGTACCTACTAGCAGGCAGCATCATGTCGCACCGTACGAGCGGCACTAATCGCACGCGCATTCTTCCCTGCAGATAGAATGTTGAGAGCATGCGGTACGAGGTGCGATATGCTGAGATTGCCAGCATGCGGTGAGACCCTCAGAAAATCAGGATGCAATTAGCTGGAGAAGACAAGCTGTGAACTTGCAATCTCCGTGATCAGGGTATTCCGATATGCATTCAGCTACCCGCAAAAAAAAAAAAGAAGAAGATATGCATTCAGCTGCATCCATGGCACTTTATCAGTGAAAAAGTGGAAAGGCAGACAGATCAGCTCAGAATTTGCAAGTGGTGACGCAACATGGGGACTAGAGTTAGGTATGATCAACATCTCCCTAACCTTATGCTGATGCAAGTCAAATACTGCCGAATCCTCCAGCTCACCATGTCCACGGGCATCGAGCTTCTGGTACAATACAGACAATAAAACCAGCCAGGCGGGCATTGTAGACTTTCTGCAGTTGTAGTAATTTATCATGCTATCACCGAGTACTTAGAAGGACTGATTTGTTGGAAAGTTGCAATCTAGCTCATTGTAGTAGTGCTGCATTGATCATTTGACCTTTTTGACATCAAACGGGTGTTGCTTCAGCTAATAAAGGGGCAGTAGGCCTGAACTGCAGTGCAATCGCACGTGCCAGCATCAATCCTTAAGATGCCCAGCCTAGTATCAGATTCAAAATGTTTTCCTTTTGCTGAAAATGATGACCACAATTCAGACTTCGCTTCCACAATTCAGACTGTCACTGCTTTTTTTTTAAAAAAAAATATCAGAGTTTCAGTTACCACAATCCAGACTCTTAGTGCTCAAGAAGTTTCAGAAGCCTTGTTTCTGTATGTGTTATGTGTGCATGCAGCTATGCATAGTAAGTGGTCGTACTGGAGACAATGATCAATGCACTGCTCTTAACACTTCATTAACTTGCGTCATGAAAACACCGGGATTATTGAGAGATTAGGTGCCTCTTGCAGTTGGAGGGAGACGTGTGAAGGGAGCTGAGTGGACAGGGATCGTCCTCACACCTCACGGCATGAATGATGTTGCATCTGAGGGGCACTTGGATCATGGGGCTAATGCCCATGGAAACCCAGTGTCCTCCATACCTTCATGTATCTCTATTGCTTGAACGCGATCCCATATGAACTCAAGCTCTTGTACAGCAGATTCATTGAGAGTACCTGTGATGTCCAGCGTCCATTGCCGTGAGGTGTGAGGACGATCCCTGGGTTCTAGTATGTAATCTCTCTTTTGTAGCCCTATGCTGCGAGGCTACGGCCCGCGTTGTATAAACTGTTTCCCTCCTCTTAATACAAAGATGTGCAGCCTTTCTGCGTATTCGAGGAAAAAAAAAAGCTCAGTAGGAATGCGAGGTGCACAAGAGTAGAATGTCTTCTACATTAGTCATCCTTTCAGACCATTGTTGCTAGTCCGACAATGCCTGTTCCGAATTCAGTCATGCAGATAAAACATGAGTAAATTCCCTCAATGCCATTGAAAAATATAACTCTTTGTATGCCACTAAATGACATATAAAGAATTTTTGTGTCTATGAAATGTGGGGGCCAATGGTAGGATAAGTATACTTTTTGATGGCACCGAGGGAATTAGCCCATAAAACAATTCCAATTGGCGTAGGAAATGATCGACACTCCAAACGGGGATCTGCCAGGTATCTGCATAAACCAAGCACTGCAAAAACTGTCGCTGGAGCTGCAAATGCTGTCTTGCCAATGGCCTCTCGGTTCACACAGTGGCAAAAGGCCAAGAAGGCAAGAAACCAAGGACTGTACAAACTGTCCTTTTTGCCCGTCGTGTACACCATGCTAAAAAGGAGCCGTACGATACGAAGGCCCGATACTCTCACCAGTCACCACCTACGGACCTACGGAGTACCTCACGCGCATTGCAACAATATTCAGAGAACCGAACGCGCAATCGCCACATGCAGTAAGATACCCTGGTGTGCATATAACCGCGGCAAAAGGGCAAATGCACAGGTTTGTTTGTATATGGGAAAATGCAGTAGCTCCATCAAAGTCCACCGCCAAAACCTAAACAATGCATAGGTCACAGTGAAATCTAGTATCAGACAAAAATATTGGTAATGTGAGCAGAATAATCTGAACCAAAAGGGAGCCAGTGACCTCGGCTTTGTTCAGCCTTGGCTGTCCTTTGCTTTGCTCTGTTGCCTATCTAAACCTTTGCTACAGCCTTACTCTCTCTTTTTTTCCCTACTTTTTCTCAAGCATAATTTAGCCGTGGATCCTTTTCCTTGCCCCTAAGCACTGCCACCGTAGCATCATGAAGACGCAAAGCAGCAAGGCTTAAACAAATAAACCCTCACGAAGTTACAGGACAGTGATAGCTAATCTCCAAGGACAAGAAAATGCACGCTTGGTGGTGGATGGCCGGGCCGGGGAACACGCCGAGGCGGCATGTTAAGATGATGCTGCAGGCATGGCCATGGATTTCCTTTTGATTGTCTTCTTACCGGCGAGGAGGACATTGCTGCCACCTTGAATGTCGTCGAGCTTGTAGTACTTCACGAACCATTCGACGAAATGCCGGAGGCCGACCTCGAGCGAGGTGGTGGGGCGGTAACCGAAGTCAGGCCCTCCGGCGGCAGATCTCCGCGGAGCGCCGTGAGGACGCCGCCCGACGGTACCTCGCCGTCGCTGGGAACGTGCCCAGCGAGGAGCAGCTGGACCGTCTCCTCGCTAGCACCGCCGACGACTCCGACGCGGCGATGCGGGCGGCGCTGCTGTCGGCCCCGGCGGCGGCGGAGGAGGAAGAGGAGGCGGCGAGGGAGGTGGCCGAGGTGGAGCGCGGCCTCCTTGAGCTGCAGCAGGTGTTCCTCGACATGGCGACGCTGGTGGAGGCTCTGGGCGCGTCGCTGGACGACATCGAGCGGCACGTGGCGGCGGCCGCGGGCGACGTCGGCGCGGCCGAGGCAGAGCTCGGTGAGGTACCGTCGGCGCGGCCGATGGCGACGGGAAAGAAGATGGGCGCGGGGGACCGTTAATAAGTCCGGGGCAGTGGGCCCCAGGCCACGTAGGCGGTCGACGTAATAGATGGCCACAAATGTGAACGGCCTGACTAGACGCCACGTCGGGCTGACTAGCCGTCACGTCCGCCTAAACCGCCCTGCTTTGCCCTCAGGGAGGTCAAGTGAACGGTTTTGATACCGCGGAGAGGCATATCGGATGGTTTTACGGTCCAGAGGAAGATTTTAAACTCGTGCGTTAGTCCAGGGAAGTAAAGAGGACTTTTTACTTGTTGGCCCATGTCGGGTTGGGTTGGTTGATGATGATGACTCTTGTTGGGCCGCCTATTTCTTTCTCTCTCCATTTTTTTAAGCGGACCTGACCTATGTCAGATTATCAACGGATTGGAAGCGCCTCCTCCTTTGTGTTGTGCGGTCAACTCCTATACCGTACGATCGAGAAGCACTCAATCGCACGCGCATTCTTCCCGGCAGGATAGGATGTTGAGAGCAGCTCCGACCTCAGTGCGACTCTGGCACCGTTCTCTCGCTGCCTGTGAACGGCCATGCTTTCCAGGAACAAGTTGACCTTCTCTGCTACACGTCTACACAGCTCGTGCTCTCTGTTTCAGGACCCAGGATCAATCGAGCATGCAGCAAAGGGCACGAAGAGAGGCACTCGATTGCCGAAAGGCGTTGGCAGAACAGGAGCAACACTAGGGCAGGTACCCTCGATGCTGGATCGTGAAAAGTTCTCATGAGATTGTGATGTACTATGATGGAAGATGTGCTGGTGAAAAGCGAAAGCTTAAACTCATTCGTCGTCGTTCAGTGATCCTTGAATAGCTTCAGCCACACGGGACGAGGCAGGCAAAAAGAGGCACAATGGCAGGTCTAGATGTACTGAAAATGCAAAGCAACAATACGGCGAAGGGACGAACTGCTCCAAATTAAGGCCTACCTCACACAAGTGCAGATCCAAATGATAATCCGGCCACGATTCTCTGGATTCGATGCCTTTTTTTTTTTTACTAACTAGGTCTTCAAATTAAGTCTGATGGAGTGAGAAAAAAGGAGGATATATGTGCTCCATGTTCAGTCGTTCAGTTGTTGTTACCACACGAGTCCTGGATGTGCAGGAACCTTATTAAGTCCCCTGTACTGAGAAGCAGCTTTCAATGCCCCATTCCGAAGTTCGTATATATAAAATAATTGACATTCCGAAGTTAGACGCAACAGTAACAAGTACTAGAAATTGAATTCACTAACCAATTCCCAGGTTTATGAATCAGGGGCCTGTCTCTGTCTGCCAACCTAGCTGGTTCTCTTAGTGATATACGGACAAACCTATTTTATCATGAAATGGTTGGAAGGAAGAAACGCACATGCAGTGAGACACTCAGAAAATCAGGATGCAATTAGCTGGAAAAGAGAAGCTGCGAGCTTGTAATCTCAGTAATCAGGATATTCAGATATACATGCAGCTGCTTCCATGGCTCTTTATCAGTGAAAAAGTCACAGCTAAAAATTTGCAAGTGGTGAGGCAACACGGGGACCAGAGTTAGATGAGGTCAACACCTCCCTAACCTCATGCTGATGCAAGTCAGAGACTGCTTAATCCTCCAGCTCACCATGTCCACGGGGACCAAGCTTCTGGTTCAATAAAGACAATAAAACCAGCCAGGCCTAATTGTACAGTACCAGACCAGGCCAGTGGGCATTGTAGACTTTGTGTAGTTGTATCGTAGCTCAAGTGGTACCACGTACCAGTAGATTGTAGTAATTTATCATTCTGTCATCGAGTACTTAGAAGGACTGATTAGTTGGGAAGTTGTAATCTAGCTCATTGTAGTAATGCTGCATTGATTACACGACCTTTTTGACATCAAACGGGTGAGAACGTCTTCAGTTACTAGTTTCAGCTAATAAAGGGGTAGTAGGCCTGAACTTGAGTGCATTGCCACTATGCCAGTTGCCAGCATCAATCCTGAAGATGCCCAGTCCAGTATCAGATTCAAAATGCCTTCCTTTTGCTGCAAAGAGGGCCACAATTCAGACTTTGCTCATTATCACCACAATTCAGACTGTCCCTGCTTTAAGAAAAAATCAGAGTTTCAGAGGCCATGTTACCACAATCCAGACTCTTACTGCTCAAGAAGTCCAGAGTTTCAGAGGTCTGGTTGACACAATTCAGACTGTCGGTGCTCGAAATTAAGAGTTTCAGAAGCCTTCTTTCTGTATGTGTTATGTATGGAGTATGCAACTATGCATTATCAGTGGTCCTACTGGAGACAATGTTCAATGCATTGCTCTTCACACGTCATTGATTCGTGGCATGAAAACGCTAATATAGACTTATTGAGAGATTAGGTGCCTCTTGCAGTAGGAGGGAAACGAGCGCCATGGTGTGAAGGCAGGACAGCATGAATGATGTTGCATCTGAGGGGCACATGGATAATGGGGCTATTGTCCAGACGCAGTGAAATCAGTAGGGATCCGAGGTGCACACGAGTAGAAATGTAGAATGTCTTCTACAGTCATATCCTTTCAGATCACTGTTGCTAGTCCAACAATGCCTGTTCCAAATGCAGTCATGGAGATAAAAACAATTCCAGTTCGCGTAGGAAATCCAGGTGTCTGCATAAGCCAAAGCACTGCAAAAACTGTCGTTGGAGCTGCAAATGCTGTCTTGCCAATGGCCTCTCGGTTCACATTGCTCAGAATTGCAGTTAAGATGTCACACTTGTTTTTTTTTAAAAAAAAACTTAAACAGTTGCAAAAGGCCCAGGAACCAAGGACTGTAAATTCATTTGCTGGCTAATATCATCAGCCGCCTACCTCACGCAGTCACGCCACTCACGCGCGTTGCAACAAAATTCAGAGAACCGAACGCGCAATGGCGCCACATGCAGTAAGATACCCTCGTGCAGAGAACCGCGGCAAAAATGGCAAATTGCAATGCCCAAATCTGCACAGGTTTGTATATGGGGGAAATGCAGGAGCTGCATCGAAGTCCACCGCCAAAACTAAAACAATGCTGTTTTGGCAGCCTGCAACCGCTTGGAGTTACATGAACCACAGCATCTCTGAGTTCTTGACAAGATGCATAAAGTAGGTCACAGTGAAATCTAGTATCTGAAAAAATATTGATACTGTGAGCAGAATAATGTGAACGAAAAGGAAGCCAATGACCTCATCTTTGTTCAGCCATGGTTGTCCTTTGCTTTGGTCTGTTATCTATCTATACCATACCTTCGTTACAGCCTTACTCTTCTTTTTTTCTCCTACTTTTTCTCAAGCTTAATTTAGCCGTGGATCCACTAAGCACTGCCACCGCAGTAGCATCATGAAGAAGCAAAGCAGCAAGGCTTAAACAAATAATAAGCACTTTTAAAGTTACAGGACACTGCTAGCTAATCTCCAAGGACAAGAGAATGCACACTTGGTGGTGGTGGATGGCCGGGCCAGCACCTCATGAAGTCATGATGCTGCAGACATGGCCATGGATTTCTTCCTTTTGGTGGTCTTGCCGGCGGCGAGGAGGACATTGCTGCTGCCGCTTTTGATGTCGTCGAGCTTGTAGTACTTCACGAACCATTCGACGAAATGCCGGAGCCCGACGTCGAGCGAGGTGGTGGGGCGGTAGCCGAAGTCACGGGCGGCGTGGCTGACATTGGCGTGCGTGAACGGCACGTCGCCATTGCTGGGCATCGTGACGACACGCTTGTGCGCCTTCTTCCCGAGGAGCTTCTCGAGGATGGCGACCATGCGCGTGACGGCCACCGGCGAGGTGTTGCCGAGGTTGTACACGCGGAGCGGCGCGGGCCCACTCTTCTTGCCGGACTTGGATCCCGTGCTCTTCCCGGCCGTGTCGAGCGCCCCGAGGCATCCCCTGGCGACATCGTCGATGTAGGTGAAGTCTCGCCGCGCGTCGGCGAAGAGCGTGATGGGCTCGCCGGAGACGATGGCGCGTGCGAAGGAGAAGTAGGCCATGTCGGGCCGTCCCCACGGGCCGTAGACGGTGAAGAATCGGAGCCCGGTGATGGAGAGCCCGTAGATGTGGTTGTACGCGTGCGCGATGGCCTCGCCGGCCTTCTTCGTGGCGGCGTACAGCGACGCCGGCCTGTCGGTCCGGTGATCCTCGGAGAACGGCGTCTCGCCGTTGAGTCCGTACACCGACGACGACGACGCCCACACGATCGCCGGCTGCGGGTCGGCGTGCCTCGCAGCGGCCTCGAAGACGCCGACGAGCCCCGCCACGTTGGACGCCACGTAGGCCTGCGGGGCTTTCATGGCGTAGCGCACCCCGGCCTGCGCGGCGAGGTGGAGCACGTGGGTGAAGGGGACGGCGGCGAAGAGGCGCTCGAGGAGGGCGCCGTCGTTGATGTCGGCGTCGAGGACGACGACCCCGCGAGAGGAGAGGAGGAGGCGGCTGCGCGCGCGCTTGAGGGAGACGTCGTAGTAGGCGTTGAAGTTGTCGAGCCCCACCACGCCGTCGCCGCGGGCGTGGAGGGCGACGGAGCAGTGGGCGCCGACGAACCCCGCGGCGCCGGTGACGAGCACGGAGAGGCCACCGTTCCGGCGCGGCGTGGCGGAGCGCCGGACCTCGCGCTCCCACGCCGCGCCGCGGTAGGTGGTGGCACCCGAGTCTAGTAGGCTCCGGTGGGATGACCGCCGGTGCGGCGAGGAGGAGGAGGGGGAGGAGGAGGAGAGGGAGAAGGAGCGGGAGAGGAGGGAGGGGTAGTGGACGGCGAAGAGGACGACGAGGGCGAGGGTGGCGAGGATGGTGGCGCGGAAGAGGAGGTGGGAGGACGCCGCCGCGAGCTGCTTGGCGCCTGATGCGCGCCGCAGCAGAATGGTTGCTGGGCGGTCTAGACGGACGCCCTTGGCGGCCGCGTCCACCACGCCGGCCGGCATCCCGGGCTGGTCTGCTCTGCTTGCACCTCGGCAGGGGAGTGAGCTGAGCTGGGGAGTGAGAGTGACGGGGATGGGGTCGTTGTGGTGAGTGATGAGAGCGAGAGCGTGCGAGATATAGCAACAGGGTGGACACACGCGGTTTGGTTAGCTTCCAAAAAAGGGGTGCTTTAGCTTGAGAGGATCCTGTGATTCCTGTCACTCACTCACTCACAGTGACGCTGTGGGTGTGTCAGAATTCACCGCGTGAGGGTGCGCGCGGGAATGAGTGAACTTTTGTCCGCTTTCGCCAGGTAGCTGCCGGCCAATCAACACCATCCAAGTAGCCAACACAGAGTTTTGCTCTCTTTTTTTTTAAAAGAAAAAGAAGAAGAAGAAAAGGCAAAGGGGTTGTAGTCTAACTCTGTGTAGCATCTGGTTCTGGGCCCCATTCCATTTGGCCATGTGTGAAGACTGTAGATCAGTAGATGTGACCATGTGAGTCCGTGAGAGCGAGTGTTAGACCGTGGGAGATGTCGGTGCTAGTCATCAGTTTTTACTGCTCTTCTGAAGCTGCGAAGGCTGTGTTTAGTAAAAGGGTAGAAAAAATACTTTTTTTTTCTGGGAAGCGTGTTATGTGAGGAGGATGAATAGGAAAGGTGAAAAAGGAATTTTCTGTGAAGCGTGTTAGAGCAAGTATTATAGTGGGCCGCAAGAAGGCTAAATGCTGATGTGGAGGAGAGAAGAGAGGAGAGAGAAGAGGGAGATGGGCTAAGTTTACATCCCGCTTGGGCACAAGAACCAAGAAAATATGTGTGATAGACATGTAGGCCATGTATTTATTGTGAAGGTGTAACCACTATATAAATGGGCTAAAAGGTGGGCTATAAGCATCCATTCAGCCAGCTGTTGGCTGCATTATCAACCTTACTCGTATGTGAGGAGGATGAATAGTAAGTAAAAATTACTTTTTACATCTGAACCCATGTGGGGAAAAACACAAAACGATAGTGCATCAGTGCATGTGGTCTAGCATAGCCGAATGTCGTTCTCCCGTTAAATAAAGGGAAAAACAAGAACTTTGACCACTGTGTTTTCTCCCTCGATTGGACGCTAGTTTAAAACCTGTTGCAAGCGTAACATGGGGAGCATTGGTAGACAATCAAGGACTCAAGGTCGTCTCATTGACCTTTTCCTTCTTTGGTAACATGGGGTGGGGGTAAGCTGCTACGGCTGTACCGTCGAGTACCAAGCTGAGCGGCGCCAGTTTGTAAAGCTGTGGGAACGGAGCGACCATGCCGGTGCCATTGCCACTCCAAGGTTTCCACTGATGGATCTCCTGCTTTCCTCAGCCGGCCCTTTGAGGAAATAAAGGGGACGTCCATACCTAGCCAACCCAAGATAAAAGGAAAAAAGTGTCTCCGATCCTCTCGGCTATTGTTAGTTTTAGCATTCTCTCGAACGGTGAGCACGGACGTTAGTCATGCCACCAGTTCGAGTTTATCACATTGCTTGCTTGTGCGTACTTGTGTTGCAAGACTTGCAGTTGCATCCTTGTGTTTCAGTTGAGGGCTCGAGGTTGACCTTGACCATTTGCCGTGTGCCACACTACACACCTGAAGAAGAAGAATGACTCTGTTTCTGCATGGAGTGTGTGTTAAGTCAGGTTGTTATATTACTCAGAACGACGTAGAGTTTTTTTTTTTGTTTGTACTCCGTATAAGTTAAAAGTAGAGTATTTTGACGACAAAGGTCAGCAATTACGCAGCAGCGGCTGATGCGCCCGGCCTGCCCGATCGAACAGTGTCCCGGGTCGCACGCAGTGGCGTGTGGGCCCACGCGGCGGAGGCGGGAAATGGTGGTGCATCGGGAAATGGCGCCAAAGAGAGGACGACGGCGCCTTCTTTGACTACTGCTTGCATGGTGGAGTACTCTGCTCGCTCCACTGCAACTTGTACGGGTGTACGTCTACACGTACATGGACCCTCTTGACTCTTGCACTTGCAGGCCGTAGATGAAATGAAGCGCGTATACGGTATACTGCTCACTGACGAAGGCCGTACGTACGTATATACAGGTAGTGCAGGGCTGTGTTCAGATTCAGGAAAAAGTACTTCTCCAACAAGTTTTTCCTATTCATCCTACTCACATAACATACTTCCCAGTATATTATTCATCCAGAAAAAGTACTCTTTACTACCCATATGAACACAGCACACTGATAGACGCAAGCGTCGTTGGTACCTCTCTTACTCTGTTCGAGACAGCTGGAGCACGCTGATGAAAGCAGATGCACCAGCTTCATCAGCACAGCTGCACGTAGGCTGGCCAACAGTCTCGCCGTCGGCGGGGACGGCTGACGCCGGCAGCCATGCCGATGGATGATCGATGGATCGGTCCATGCGTCGGTCGGTCGGTGCCTTGAGATGAATGCTCGCCGGGGTCAGAGCCACACAGGGTTCAGGTCATCACCAGCTGCCAGCAGCCGGGTTTAAAGAGCCTCACATGGCTCGATCGCCGCAACTGTGAGGCATGTCACGGCCAATGCGGCGAGCGGCCGCGGGTTGAGCTGTTGCTTACTGTGTGCACGCACACCGGCCCCGGCTGGAGAGCGCGTCACGCGGCCGTCCAGCTCTTTCTCACGGCAGCCACATCTGTCTGCTTCTTTTTCCTTTTTTTTTAGATTCATTTTCCCCTTTTCTTTGAAACGGCAAGCTTGGGAGATTCAAATTTCTTTTCTCCGGAGTCCAGTGTTTTAAATAGCGGGCTAAGACGTTTAGCAGTAGGGCTGTCATTACAGGATATAGTCGGCTATAGCAGGATATAGCCGGATAAATGCCATAGCGGAAACTCTTTTCTAGCAGCTATAGCCGGCTATAGTGGTAGTTTAGCCGGCTATTTAAAACATTGCTGGAGTCTGGACATCTGTTCTGCACTGATAAAATGGCCAAGATTTGCAGGGAGATTTGGATTGATTAGTAGTAATGTTGTATATAGAGAATGCGCGGTAAAAAAAATGATTCGAGGGTAAAATTGGGTAAGGTATCTAGTAGGCGACAGGTGGTCAGAAGGGATTCAGAAGTGACGCGCTTTACCGGGCAGAAAGTGATACTCCACGGGATGTTTGTCGTCACTGTGCAACGAGAGATCGACTCAGGCACTAGACCAAGGGTGTGTTTAGATTTTGGAAAGATTCTCAAAAATCCACTGTTCACTAAAAATACACTGTAGATGAATAGTGTTCTGTGAGTGTGAGAGATGGGATGAATAGAAAAAAATTAGATAAATAGTGTTTTTTAGAAACTTTTGGAAAACTAAACGCACCCTAATCCTATGCTAGTACCACTACTTAAGTCGACTAAACCTGCACAGAGATTGCCTTGGTATTCGCAAGCAGGTGACAACATGGGATACCGGGGAGTAGATTACGTTCTGAGCCTTTGCAACCACTTGTGGGTCGGGCTTGATTCATAGCAGTGCTTGCATGGGCTTAGCTGGCCAGCTGGGTGTATCTAATTGATTGTCTGAATTTTTTGTTGGATCTCGTCAGTTTGAGGGTGCGTCTAGTTTCTCCAACTCCCACCAAAAAACACTATTCATCCAATTTTTTTCTATTCATTCCATTTCTCCCACTCACAAAACACGCTTCCCAGCACGACCTACAGTGTTTTTTGGATCTACAATGTTTTTTTTATCTACAGTGTTTTTTCTTCCCATCTAAACTCACCCATGCCTTCGGTGCTCAACTCTGCCGTCGCCGTTAAGAACTTGAATTCGCGGAAATGACTCCGCTTCGACTAGAAAAATGGGAGCTTAATACATCCACGATTTGGAATGCGCACCAAGGGAGGCGACCATCTCAACATTGCTCACGCATGTCTACTGGGAGAGAGAGAGATTCTGTCGATCGGTGGCCTCCTCTTCATATATCGTCACTCACAAGTGACACTCCCAACTCCATGCATGCATGAAGCATCAAACTAACTGACAAAGCTCGTGACGATCCATGTGCAAAGTTAATATGGATGCCGATGCCAATCATTTGCATCTCTCCCAACTTCCATATATGAACCAGAACCAGCAGGTCCTTTCATCTCAAGTCACTTTATGTCCTAATTCAGAAAACCCTGTCTAACTGAATCACTTCATGCGTGCGTTTGCCTCCTCGATTCTCAACATCTAGTCGCAATTACAGATGCCAAAAATATAACCATTCTTGCTGCTCCTTGCTCTTTTTCAGCGACAAGGATCGAGCTGGTGTGAGCAGTACGTACGTCACCAGGCTCAGCTGACGGAAGGTTCTCTCTCCAACACGCGATCTCATGCGTGGCTTTTGTTTTTAGGAGCTTTGGGGCCGAGTTCATCAGGATCATGGAGACACGTGATGGTAGCTGACTATGATGAGTGGACAAGTGTCCGAATCCACACGTTGCCTGATTCCATTCGCTCATGCGGGATCTTGTTGGGTTCCTCCTGCCAACGCATGCGTCCCTATATCAGTCAGTATCCGGACAGGCCCAATCGAATCCAAAACCAATGCGGCGGCATCTAGTCATGTGCGCGACGGGTGAAAAAGAAAGAAGATAACGCAAAAAAGGAAAGGGAAATTCGGCTGAAAAAGTTGACAAAGGAGTAGAGGATTCAGCTTCACCGACAAGAGCTGAATCGACGACATAAAATCCTTGGGGACCAACCAATGGGCCGCTCTCGCCTTGTTTGAGGTCTGGAGGCCCAGATGACCTGCGGCCCAAACCCCAGATCGAAGACACAGTTAATAGTTTCTTATTCCTCAAAAAAAAGTTAATAGTTTCTTGTTTTTCTAAAAAAAAGAAGTTAACAGTTTCTCGTTCTAAAAAGAAGTTAACAGTTTCTCGTTCTAAAAAAAAGTTAGGTTCTTGAGACTTCAGAGTTTCAGAATTCAGAAACAGAAGAAAGGTGTCTCGGATCATTCGCTGTCGGAACGAACCAAACACGGGTTCCTTCCAATGTTCCATCCATGCAGCGCTTGTCTGAAACTCGGACGTTTCACGAACCAAAGGACGGTAACACATGGTGAAATCCAACACTTGTCTGATGAGAAACCTTACGATGTTGTATCTGCTCAATTTTAGAGTGTCCGGAACTGCAACTTCAAGACTTCCTGTTTTCATCTACAAGAACATAAAGAACGTGCGGTCCCCTCCACCTCGAGTATCAGTGAATCTTGCTACTGCTAATTGCTTTTATTTTGGGGACAAAAGAGCCCCGAGTGCATCTAGTTTTTAAGGAAATTATGAACCATATACAGAATAGACAATGACAAATGAAAAGTAAGATCAAATTCGATAAAACCTTATTCTCCACCGTATTTATCGTGACCATGGTCACTCTAGCTATCGCTGTTGATTCTTCTGCCAGTTGAATACATGACAAACAGAGAACCAAACGATTTTGTGCCCATGCCTTCTAACAAAAAAACAAAGGGACACTGACGATAGTTTTTGTTTTATAAAGATGCAGCATTAAGCTTTTCTGAGACATACCGAGAACAAAATCACATACCAACATCATACATTCAGTTCACACTGATAGCCTCCCCCCCCCTCCCCTTGCGTTAATTGTAACTATTCTCACAATCTCACTCTCCCACCTTGTCTCCTCCCCGACATGTCGGGCCTATCAGTTGTAAAAGCAACACCAAATTTTCATGAATATAAGTAGGTGGGGATCCCCCCCCCCCCCGAATTATTCGAAAAAAAACACTGAATCAAACCTTTCATACATGTACTGTAAATTCAATAATGAGAACCAACACAACAATTCAATGCTTACTCTAGTATAACAGTAGTCATGAACAACTGTTTGTCACTTCAAAATGTGAAGCTACCTCAAAAAGACTATGGGGATTGCACAATGCCCAGGAAATAGGAATGCACTAATGCACTACAGGCTGAATCGCAACCCGCCTTCAAATTTACATCCCCCAAGAGAACCGGTATCTGAAATTCTGAAACCATCATGCCATCTTCATCCATCAGGCCATCTCTATTTGCACCATCCAAAGCACGAGAATTTCTGCAGGTAAACAAAATTCAAACATCAATTAGCCTACACAATGGGGCCAACTGATCAAGGACATGGACAGAGCAGTGAGTTCTTGTTTTTCTTGCCGCCACTCACCGATGAGACGTAGCCGTCGTCGTGCTGCTTGGCGCCATTGCCACGCGCGGCGTCCTTGCCGAACGCCGCCGCCGGTTTCCCTGGCTGCGTCTGCTTCTCCTCCCTCACCTTGTTGAAGATGATCGTGTAGCCGTCCGCCGACGCCGGGTTCGAATCCCAGTCCCCGAACTTTGGCACCGCCGATCCCCTCGTCGGCTGCATCGATAACAACCGGCCGGCGGTGAGCTTCCAATCGCATGTCAGATCAAGAACACCAAGGGATAGAGAAGCAGAGCCTCACCGTCTCATTGCCGCGCGAGGCGCCCTTGGCCCTGGAGTTGGAGACAAGGCCGTACCCGCCACTCTCGGAGCTGTAGGGGTGCACCGGCGACTGCTCGACGCTGTACCCGCCGCCGGTACGAGCTCCGGCGCCCCTCCTCTGCGGCTCGCCGCCGCGGTGGTAGGGGGACGAACCGCCGGCGTAGGGGTTGGGAGACATCGGCGGCGGCGCGTCGCTGGGGCGGCGCTCGTGATGCCGCGGCTGTGGTGGCGCCGGAGATGACCTCCCGGCGTCGGAGCGGTTCGGCGACGTCGCCGCCATGGAGAAGGCCTCCGGGTTCTCGGCGGGGTCGTTTGGGTTGATCATCTTGCCGCCCTTGCCCTTGCGCGCGTTCTCGAAGTAGACTGTGTAGGGCACATTGCCGTCGTTGTCCCAGTTGCCGAACTTGGGAACGTGTGCGTTCTTCTGCACGAACATCCAGTTCAGACGGAGAAGAACCAGTCATTTTTCTAAGAATATGGAGGAGAGCTACGTATCTTTTTTTTCATTAAGGAGAATAACCAGTCATTGCCATTTGACAACATTTTTAATTTAATAACTAATTATGCAAATGCGAGCTCATAACACGAGGGCTGCAGACACTTAACAGTTAACACAACACACCTTACTACGACACAACAGGCTGATTACACATAGGAACGCAATTCTGATGCTACTAGAAGCATGGTGAATTTGTTTTTTTTTCGAGAATACGCAGGAGGACTGTATATATTTGTATTAAGAAGATGAAAGTAACTTTTAGAGGTTACATGCGGGCCTATGAACCGAACGCACCACACGGTTTACAAATGGAGAATTTGTTTTGAAAAAAACAAGGGAAAGGAAACTGCTGACAGAGTCAATGCTTCTTCTTCGTTATTTAGCAGCTTATAGAGCGGTCAGCAATCGGAATTCTAAGACCAGTTGCAATGGTGGAACATGGGCAGCAAGTCAAGTTGACATGGCTAATTAAGTTATCAGGTGGCACAGTAGAGATACGGCTTGATCGATCGAACAAGGAAAACAATCAAACGGGAGGAAAAATCACACGGCACGACTGACTCCAGGGCGTTTACACACTGCATGGACGACTAATCAACTGAACATTTTATTGTCCAATGGAAAAAACTAATCACATGCTACTCCGCCACTTGTTCATATTAAGGCCAAGTGTTTGGTACTTTAGGTTTGACAATCTGCTAAAACTTATGAAGGCAGACTGACAGCGAAGGTCTGCCTGGCTGGCTGACGCCTCAAGATGGAAAATTATCCAAGTCAAGAGTACCAGAGCATCTTACGTGCACTTATCGTTTTGATGAACTGTGGCATATTTAATTGAATCTTCATGAAGAGCTGTTCTATCTCGACAATGTATTGACAGGTAATAAAAGCGGCTATTATCAATCAATTAAATAAGGCAATGCAATCAGGACGTCGTATTCCAGTAAGTTAACCTGGCAACGTCTCTCTCTAGTTTTCTGCATCTATAATTTATGAAATGATGAAGACTATCATGGATTCAGGGTAACAGATTATGATGGAAAGATATTTCGCAATAGTTTCAGAGACTCGTTCCAAGTTGTGGATTTCTACACGCCAAGAGAATCACCAGTTCACGCAAGAAATGGGTACGGATTGCTTTCGCCAGTGCAATTCGATTGCTCCTCCATCCAAAGAATTTGGTCTAGTAGAGAAAAAAGGTCGTAACTAGCTCTCATCTCAATTGCTGCAAGGTAAAAGTAATCGTAGCGACCATCTGTTCATTCAGAAAATTCAGGTTCAGATATCCCCTCCGGAAACCAAACCATGGAGCGAGTCGAGACCCATGCCTACTGCACAAAGACGAATTGATGTCCTTTCAAGCGAATCAAGGACCTTGCGGTTCTTGGGTGGAAGAAAAACTGGTTCTTGCAAAAGGCAAAGATAAAAACTAGACCATGCTTCAAAATCTAACAAAAAGAACTGCAGCTAATAATTAATAGCGCCCAACAAGCGACAGAAACCGTGGGAAACATCGAAGGCTATACATCGACATGGAAGGAGAGCACTCAAGGAGCTGATCGAGGAAGCGAGGAACTACTTACAGCCATGGCGTTCCCAGCGCCGTGAAGAGGAAGACAGAGGTTGAGATAGAGATCAGGCCCGGGTCTCTGGCTTTCGAACGGCAGCCGGCCTGCAAGAAGGGGGGGCGGGATGGATTTATGCGGCTGTGTTGTTGCCTCTGGCTATATTAGCTTTGCTGATCGATCCAGTCTTGGGGCCGGCCGGCAGGACTATAACGCCAAGAAAATGACGGGGAGAGGCCGGACGCAAGGTGCCACGAGCCCACGAGGCTCCTTTCTGGTAGCATTTTTTTTCCCTTTCTTTCTCGAATTTGTTTTGCATATCGGTCCCTGGAAAGCTTTTGTGGTTTCTTGTCGTTTTTGGGAAGCGTTTGTGGCTTTGCATTTGTTATTTCTGAACATGCCAGCCCCAGCCGTGACACAGCGGTTTATGAACAGAACAAGAATTTTAGTTTTTTTTTTATGGGTCAGAACAAGAATTTTAGTACATGCTACGATTTCTTCAGTTGAAAAAAAGTCCTGGAAAACACAACATTTCGGACCGGGAGGGAAAATCTCAAAGTTCACGGCTATCTAATTTGGCACGTAATAGAAGAGGTCATCAAAACATATGCGTATTTTAAAAAAAAGAAAGCCTGTGGGGGGTCTGAAAGGAAAAAAGACGAGCTCAAGCAAGACCGTTGACGGACGGCGACGGTTGACGGGCTCAACAACGTCTGCGGAGCTGGAGCCGAGCGCCAGCGCAGCAGTCCACCGCCGCGCCCGGATCAACGCTTAAACAAAACGCCGGCGGCCATATTTGACCGCTCGTCGCTCCGCTGGCTCGCTGCAATTTGTAGTCGCACAACCAAATACTAGCCAATAACCTAACCCCTTTATCAAAAGAACAAGGAGAACATTTCGTTCAAAAGAACAAGGAGAACATGTTTCATAAAAAACAAGAACAAGGCGAAGAAAAGGCGATCGGAGCTTGTTGGCACGATGCTTCATCACAGCCTCTTTTCGAGGAGTTTTACAATGCTTGGAAGGTACCACGAGGTACTTTTATGGTTGATTAATACTAGCCCTAAATATTTAGCTTAGTATTTATTTTAATTAAAAAAATATATTTAGTAAGTACCTCTAGGTACCTTTCTTTGGATACCTCCTGATACCGTCCATTTTACCACCATTGCATCTTTGGAAATAGATGGTTCTTTCTTTTTCCAAGCATTGTAAAACTTTTTTTTTTTTCCTGTGGGTTCTTCTCCTCGTGGTGGGTTGCTCTATCCACGCACGCTCGCGCGCACTTCAGCAAACGGCACCTGCCGTCGAGGCAGCTTCTTGCCGCGACGCGCTGGACTGCAAAACCCGTCCGTCCGGTGGGAACGCGGCGGGATGGCGACGACGAGTCGACGTAACCCGTTCGTTCGTTCGTTCGTCCCCTCCCGCAGGCGCAGCACAGCAGGGCAGGTGACTAGGTACGACGTCCTACTGTCCTAGACGACGACCCATGATAGCGATCGGTTCGGGACTTTCTGGCGGCCGACCTCGCCGGCAAGAATCCTACGCCGCTCGGTCGTCCACGTCGGCGCGTGACTCGGTCGGCTTGGCTACTCCTCGCTGCTCGGGTCGGGGAGACGGGGACAGACAGGGGGGGCAACAGCCGGAGGTTGAAAGCGTCTCCCTCCATCCAAGGCTTCTGCGTGCGTGACAGACGCGGTGAACGCCCGAGACGATGACGAGTGACGAACTGACGACCGCCGCAATGCGAAGTGTGTTAAGATTGAAAGTGAAAAGTATTTTTTCTAGATGAATAGTGCACTGGAAAGCGTATTCTGTGAGTGGGATGAATAGAAAAAACTTGTTGGAGAAGTACTATCTGAACATGGCCCAACTCCCCATGGTGCTAATCCTGAGAGTTTCTGACTGGACTAGTCTGGCGCAATCTCATTCTTCAGGCAACAAACGATGTGCTTTCCACTTCCACGTGGGTCCCGTCATCGCCTGTTCTTGTTGGGCCATTTCGGATTTTCAATGAACAGGTGGGGTTCATGTCTACTCACAAACAAAGAGAGAATTGTTGGCGAGGACTGATAGCACAGTTGGTGGAGTAGGACGGCCGTTTGATTTTTCCCTGTACCGACTTTGGTTTGTTAAATTGTTCCTTTGTGAGGCAAGATGGTTGCGACGTCGTTGCCACTGTGATTTGTACCGTGACGGCAAGAACGAAGTGCGCGCGGCTGGGACTTGTTCGTGATTTTCGCTCTCTTAAGATCGGCTTTTCTTTACTAACCACCGGACTAATAACAGCTCATCAGGCTTAGCAATTTGCCGCCCGGACGGTTCTTCCCCTCTCTGGCCAGTCTATTGGACAACACCTCAGCAAAAGTTGTTCACGCAGGCGCCGTGCCAGCTAATACTAAAGTCATAGGTTTTTTCTTTTTTCATATAAACAGAACACGAGGGTGCAAAGTGAGTGATTTTGTAACTGAGGGGGTCCATATGTCTTTGTTGAGGATACATATATATACTTTAGAGGGATAATTTAACTTGTATGACATTACATGGTCACATAGAACTACGTCATTTTTAACCAACGCTTTAGGATCGAGATCCTGGGTTATCATTTTTTTTTAATTGACAGTACCGGTCCGATTGTAGCCTATGATAATTATTTCCATCGATTTAACCACCTTTTTGCAAACTTTAGTGGACTTATTGATAGTACTGCAATGCAACTTAATTTAAATAATATTTATCACAACTAATAAATCACCATAAAACTTCATGTATACCAATTAATGCGTGGTAATTTTAGGTAGGATAATATGAAAGCACTAAATTGGATCATGATACTATGAAAAACATTTGCCTAGAAAAAGGTATTTGGTGGTCTATCATTTTTGCATGATAGCCTGCTGTATTAGGACATGGGCCTCATGGATTCCTTTGCTCAAGTACAGGCCCATATGAAGCCAATTTTGAGAGATGAGAAGATATTTTGGAAAAACACCTCCAAGTTCCTAATATCGCCGTTCCCACTCCCTCCAGCGCTCCCCTCCCCTTCCCTTCCCTTCCCTCGTCGTCCTCTTCTCCCCTTCTCGCCGACGAAACCCTACGCGCCCGCCCTTGCATCGGCCGCCCCGATGTACGCCGACAGGAGCTCCGGGCGGAAGCGCTCGGTCAGGGACCGCCTCGGGTCGGGCGGCGGCTCGCGCTCGCGGTCCGACGACGCAAAGAGGTGCGCCCTCGAGCTCCCCCCGGATCAAATCGTTCCTAGTCTCGCCATTCCAGTGCCTGTTGGTGCTACACTTCTCGTTGGATCAGTAATCGCGCGGAGATGGTCGCGAGAATGTTGCTTAGGAGGGAGGGCCTAGGAATCAGGTGGTGCTGTTGCTCTAATGAATTTTGCTACCTTTGTCGGCTGTGCTTTTGTGTATGGGATTCAGTCGGTAGTTAGTGTATGCAACGATTGTTGTCGAACCAGTGAATAGATCAGCACAGTGTGCTCGCACACACTGGGTTTCCATGTTTTTTTGTATAATGGTTCGCCAGTTTTCCACCTATGCAATGGGAAAAATCCCCTGTTGTTGCATGAGTTCCTCCAGTTGATCTGCATTTATGTTTAATACACTGATGGCAACTTCCTGTAGCATCCTCAACCATGCAATGTTTAATTGGCTGTGATGATGTGATCAACTAGGTTCATGTATCCCAGTTTATTCAGAAGGAACATAATGGTGTTGTTTACGTCATCTATATCGTGATTTTACAGGTTTCGCCGTGATGATGGGACATGGATGCGTGAGCTTTATAAGGATTCTGGAGGAACTCAAACTTCATGTAAGGACCATTGACTGGATAGTTTTGAACACACATTTATTTCTGCTTGCCTCTAGAGATTTACTGTTAGCTTATTGCTTCTACTGTGCATGGTTCAGCTGGACCTAGTTCCAGAAATCTTCAATCAAGCAAACACTCCCAAGTGGAGCAAAGGATTGAGGTTGTGAAGAAATCATCAGTTCCAGATCTTCGTGAAAAATTATCTGGTGTCCCAAGTCAGCGCCCCCAGCTTAGCAGTACTGTTCAGGTCCCAAAGCCTGTAAGAGAGACTGTTAACAGTGACAGACCTGTTAAGAAGAGAGATCCCCCTCCAACTGTGGCCCCTCCTGTCATCAAGAAAGTCAGTGCACCTGCACCTGTACCAGTGCCACCTGCAGCCGTTCCAGCGCCACCTGCACCGCAACAATCCCAGGAAAAGGTGAGATGATTCTTTGCTGCATGTTCTTAAAGGATTTAGTGGCAGTCAATTATTACAAATCAACTATTTGTTGTTACGTAATGTAGAATAACATACCATTACCCTTTTCTTATTTTGCATGTGCTGTGCTGTGCTGTGCTGTGAGTGTAATAGACTAAATGACCATTTCATGTTGGAATCCCTTTGATGTCTGTCCAGCCTTTATTATGAATTCTGATCCGGGGATCCTTAGGTTGTCTTATGCATGATTAGTGTTCTAGTCCTTTAGCGTGTTAGAATTCCTAAGTTGTGTTTGCTGTTCCGCTATCAGTTTGCATTTTATTGTGTCTAAATTCTAGTGTACATGCTCTTCATCAAACCTTTCATTTAAATATTGTGATAATATATTTATTTGAAATGTACAGGTTGATGCCTCACTTGAGAGTTTACTGAAGTCTCTTGATCTGGAGAAATATTTGATAAATTTCCAGGCTGAAGAGGCATGTTTGATTTATCTGTTGATTGAATATTGTGAATGTGACCAGTCACCAGTGGCCCTAAAATATTCTTAATGGTATTCATTTTTTTCAGGTTGATATGAAAGCAATGGCTTACATGAGTGAAGAAGACCTGAAGGCTTTAGGAATTCCAATGGTACTGCACGACCTTTGATATTGAAACACTATTTATAGGATTCTCAATTGCCAGTATGCTTCCTTTTTCTTTCCCAACTGGGTGTAGTATTCTTATCCTCTTAAAAAAAGATATTTCTGGCTGAAGCAATTCAAATATATTAGTTGGTAGAATTCGATAATTTTACTGCTTCCCTGCTTATAGATGGAAGAGTCATCCTAAAAGGGAAGCTGTACTAGTTGAG
Source organism: Digitaria exilis (assembly GCA_015342445.1). Classification (NCBI taxonomy): domain Eukaryota; kingdom Viridiplantae; phylum Streptophyta; class Magnoliopsida; order Poales; family Poaceae; genus Digitaria; species Digitaria exilis. The sequence continues at coordinate 42,006 of JACEFO010002896.1, forward strand.
TTACTGACGTCTGAACTACGCCAATAACTATTTTTTTTGCAAACTATTTTATCTGATTGCACCCATGAAGCATCACTGAACCTGGTTTTATCTGCGTTCCACTTGTTGCTTAGTTCCAGTCGTTGCTTACGTATTTAGTAGTATCATATTTGTAGTCCCAATTTGTCTAATGAGAGGATACTTGTATTGGATAAATTGGATATAATGACCTTGTTAGTTCCCTGACCTGTGTATCTTCTTGTGGTTATCATACGAGCTGGATGCTCGAAAGAAAACTTGGGTACTAAAGATATATTCAGTCAGTGATTCAGCTAGCCTCTATATGTATACACTAACCTATTGCTATGTTAATGAATATATGTTTGTCTGTTTGATATGCATCGCATGATTTTCCATATTTTGTACTGCTGCATCTAAAATTGAAAAGTAGCAACTATATGATGACAATTGAAAAGTAGCAACTAGTCTATGATGGGCCAGTCTATTATTGTAGCCCAGCTATTCATTTGTGTGCAGTCTACTTCAGTTTCCTGCCCATATTCATTCATTAGCTTTGTCATGTTTACAGGGTCCCAGGAAAAAGATACTATCAGCATTGGCTCACAAAAAGAGGAAGTCGTCCAAATCATTGCCTACCAGTTGAGACATCTGGTCTTGTGTATTAGGTAGGCGACATGATGATCTTGGATATGTGCTACATGCGCTATGGCATCATCGACCTGCAGAGTTAACTCCACTGACGTTCAACATTCCCATGAGTTGAGATTTGAGGCATGTATAAAATAGAGAACTCCGTGATGTTGGTAGCGTTTTAAGGCACCTAACAGCCTGTTGATATGTGGTTCTATTGCTATCCAGATTATTTGGATCATTGGATGCCAAATTATGATGCCTTGGGATTGTTCCCTTATTCATATAAATCCAGTTCTTTCTTGTCGCTTCTGCATAGTGTGACTATGTTGATGGATATCATCGAATTCTCGGCAACACCTTTTTTTTTTTTTTGGTGTTGCAATCTCTTTTCAAATTTCCATTGTTAGTCTCGTGTTTCATTCTTAGTCAGCTATGAGCTGATGCTTTTTTTTTTCCTCGTCTGTTCACATTGTTTGGCGCCCTTGCTATTGATCGTGTTTGCACTCTGGATGACTGCTTTCAAGTTCCAATTACATCCAGGATTCAGGGTTTATGCTAGAGTTGTGCTCCAACGGATCAGTGATCCTGCAGAGGCGCCGGAGAAAGTGCTGCTGTTTCAGTTCCTTTTCTCGGCGTTTACTAATTGCTGCCGAAATTTCTCAATCTATCTATATATTGAAAATTGCATCGGGTGTAAGTTTAAATCATGCATTGCCATCCAAATTTTCTGAAATTTTGTTTTATTCATGACCATTTGTTCCACTGCCGCCTTCCGAGGCGAAAACGCGAAAGGGGCCTGAACGAGATTGTCATAGGCTCAGCTCAGGGCAGAGCGTCCAAGTACTGCAAAACTCGCCATGACCCGCGGGCTAAGCGCGATCGACGAAACAGCCCTGCCGCCGACGATGCCATCGGAGAGCGGAGCGCATCCGCCTCGATCCTTTCGTCGCTACTGCTCAGCCGTTCAGGTGCTGTTTCCCGCTCGCGACCCCTCCTCCCCAATGCTTCTCGTTGGAGGCCCTTCTCGCACCTGAATACCTGATTGCCTTTCGTGTTCGTGGTGCCGCGTGGTTGGCAGAGAAGGCCGGTGCGCCGGAGTTGACGGAGACCAAGCGGGAGCTGTGGCGGCGGGGCCTCACGCGGGTTCCTCCAGGGGCAGCGACAGAAAGGTTGTTTAGTAACTTGACAGAAATACCAATTCCATTTTCCATTTTGCTCTCTGCGTCTAGTATCTTGTATGACTCGAGAACTAAGGCAACGTTGGGAGGGCAATTCAATTGGTATCCTGACTCTCATCATCTTGCTTGCGGTACAGTGAAACTTCAGTGTTACTCTTTATTGCTCTGTAATTGATGTCATTAATTGCTTGATTTATATGAGCTTGTGAGTTGTAACCCAAACAAAGGAATGGATCGTGTTGTGGGCAGGCTGTTGGTTGAAGAGGGGAATCCTAAGAGGGAAGGAAGGTATAAGTAACTGCAGGAAGAAAGAAGTCACCCGAATCTCCTGAGGTCACCACAAGAACCATCTGGGAAGGAAAGACAAGAATGAAGTACAGAAGAAGCAAAACCCTAACCTATACATCTAATTTCCCTACTTCCCTTTCCATTTGCGGTAATGCATAGCTATTTGCTCTACTTATAGAGGATTCATACACCAGCTTGGTTCCAGAATTACGAAGCGAGGAAAGAACTTTGAAAAGGTAAATTTTCTACTCATCGTTTCGTCAACTTGTTCTGTCATCTGAATTTCAATGCAACCTGGAGATCTTGTGAATTACTTAATCAAACTTCTTTGACCTTATACTTCACTGTTGCATCCACTTTCCTGTGGCATTCCCTTGTACGTTCAGGCTAGCTGTTTATGGTACACCGTGTATAATGAAGGCCAACAGACTAAGAATGAACATACTCACAGGTCCCAGATGCTACGCAAATATTACTTCTAATGTAAATTGTAGAACATGACAGTTTCCGTTTAGACATAAAACAAAATAGTTGCACATTGATCTTCCCAAGAGCTTAGTGGTAACTTCTGATTTTTTTTTCAACCAGGCATGGCTACCTGTCTCTCCCCCCCCCCCCCTCTTATCCATTCCCTCTTTAATTCTGCATCTGCAGCAATTGGACTGCTCTTATTTATGTTAATCTATCTTGTAGCGATGGCCGTCCCACAAGTTGACAAGAAAATGCTTGGTGAACTTGAAGCTATGGGATTCCCAACTGTTCGTTCAACCAGGGCACTCCATTTTTCAGGTAAGTCTAATCGAACAAACTTTAGATATAAATCTTGTTTGACCTTTTCCTTTACCACTAAGCTGGTAATAGTTGTTTATGTGTTACAACAATTTCATTGACGCCAGTCAGTAGATATTTATTTTCACAAAAAGTTGCAAATTATGCAATTGAACTGAAGCTCTGGCAACATATTTCTTATGCATATTCAGTATACTATTTCTTTAGTACGTAGCTCAATGAATTGGAGAGATAATCAAATGTATTGATCAGGTAATTCCCATCTTGAATCTGCTGTCAACTGGCTTCTGGAACATGAAAGTGACCCAGACATTGATCAGCTGCCATTGGTAGGTTATTTCTTAACAATACAAATATTCTCATTAAAACTTAGAAGAAGTCCTTTCTCTTGTGCATGTGCATTATTCTGAGTTTTGATATTATTCTCAACAGAGGGAACTATTAAATGTTTTCACACTATGCAATCTGACAGCAAGCTAGCCTGTACATACTGAAATTTCAAAAAGAAAATGGAAAAGAAATACATAACCACGAGTTAAACATTGTTAATCTGAAGAAACTGGCATCTTAATACTTGATGCTATATTTCTATTTTCATGGGAACCGGGTTACATTGTCATATGAACATTACTGTTACAGTGTCACTGCATTCAAACCTTTATTTTGTTCGTTCCTCTGAATGGTCTAGGTTCCAAGAGAAATCACCATTGAATGTGGTGACACATCAAATGAAGTAAGAAACAACGTTCAAGGAATGAGGTCAGCTTTTGTTCATTAAATAATTTCATATCTAGAATATCATAGTACTATTCAAGTGGAAAAAACATCAATCCTAAGCAAGACTGTTCAATATCTACCTTAATTGAGGAATCTGCAATGTACCTTCAACGCACAATGTAGGTCTAATAAAACAGGTCATATGTCATAATTAGTTTTTTTATAAAAAATAAATACTCGGTTGATTCAATGCATTTAGTGGTTGGCATTTCTTTTGTTTGCTATGTTATGTTGTTTCCATATAAACTGTATGGCATGCTTGTCTTCCAGGGATACCGTGCAGGAGAAGACAGAAGGGTGGACTGAAACTGGAAGACAGAATGTAGTTGATTTTCTTCATATTTTTTATATCTCAGATCTTCCCTATTAAATTTCATACATATTGAGTTCCGTGCACCAACAAATTAACCAAAAGCTTAATCTGTGGTCTGTGGACAAGGGTTAGAATGTAACCACGCTTTCCACATTCAACAATTTCAGTTTACCCAGACAGTATGATTTATTGCGTTGCTGCCACTTGCTAGCATCTTGTCTTTCTTCCTGATATGATCTAGAATTAGTGCTTTATTATTATCTGTATTGTTTTGTGTTGTGTCACACTCAAACTTCTCTTTTAGGGGACATCCCAGTTGGAGCGAGAACTAAATGCAGATGAACAGGAGGAAGAAGATAGGAAAAGGTTCGTACCTTGCTTTGGATAGATACAGTTATTAAGCTTCTCGCATTTTGTTTATCTCACATTCAGCCTAGTAACTCTCCTGTACTTCTCAGGATATTAGCACTGTACAAGAAAAATCGAGATGAGGAAGGAAGAGCAAGAGGGAGAATACGAAATCAATTACAAGAGGATGAGGTATTGTGATTTTTTTCATACTCAAGGAAGTAGAAAAGCATAATACTGCAATGAAAGAACAAAATGTGCTTGCTTACACTGCATTGAAGTGTTACCTGTGGCCATTTCTAGTCAACTGAATATTTCTTACTGTTTCTGCAGAGGGAGAGGATTCGAGCTGCTAAAGACCTTACAGAAGCAAAGCGGACTCTTGAGGAAAATCAAAGAAAGCGGTTTGTTTCATATGCATGTCACATACACGACTTCTAGCTCCAAATTGCTTATTGCAGAAGCGAAATTTTTGTTTACTGCAGAATGATTGAAAGTCGAATAGCAGATCAAGAGGAGGAGAAAAGAGCAAGAGAGAGAATACAACAGCGTATAGCAGATGATAGGGTCAGTTTCTATTTCCTCCCCATCACTATTTACCACGCATGCGCGCACACAACAATGGCATTCAGCTGAAGAATAGGACACTGAACCATTGGCTATGACCAAGCTTACCTTTAAATCACGAATTATGTTCGAGGGCTCTCTTGATATCACAAAAGTGTTTCTTACACGTTACTGTGTCTCATTTGGCTCTTTCCTCCAAAAATACCCAGCTATATACGTGCCTAAATCATATCCTTGTATGCAGGCAGAAAGGAGGCGAAGGCTTGGTTTGCCACAGGGAAATCCTGAGCCTTCAGTTGCAATAATAACGCCCACAAAGGTTTCATTGTATTTCCAACATACTTTTACATCTCAAGAGTGAAACCTCCAAGCACATTCCTGATTCCTCGCACACTTTTTAACTGCAGGTAAAACCTGTTGAACATGTTGTAACATCAGAACAACTGAGAGATTGCCTGCGAACTCTGAAGAAGAATCACAAGTTAAAATGTTTCCTTGCAGATAGTGTTGATCCAACATGCTCTTAGACATTTCAACTGGCGCAGAAGCATTGGCGAGTTCTGATGCGGGGCTTTGTATATATCACAATAAATACACCGTCCTTCTGCATCTTGGTTTAGATTGATATTCCAGTCACACTCCGAATTTGCCTTCTAGTGTCAGATTCTCTGCATTTTGGTCTAGATTAATTATGTGATATCGCTTATGTAAAACTGGTATGCTTCTTCTTCTTATATGATATGGCAGTGCTCCTGCCCTTGGTTGGTTAAAAAAAACATGTATTGCAAAAATATGACCAAATAAGGCATCAGACCTTTGTGTTACTTGGACCACAGGAACCAGTAAATGTGTTGTGGGTCACTTTACTTGCAGGATGACAGTGCCAGAGTCACAAGAGCATACCAAATACTGTTGAAGATTATAGCCAACATAGTAAAGAACCCAGCAGAGGAGAAGTTCAGGAGGATTCGGCTCAGCAACCCTGTCTTCAAGGTAACAACACAGCAAGTCGCTCTCATATTTCAAAAAAAATGCTGCGATCCCCTGCAAGATGTTCATTCAGTTCACACACCGTGCTTTCCTTCAACACCAACAGGACCGGGTGGGTGACCTGCAAGGAGGCATAGAGTTCCTGGAGCTGTGCGGGTTCCAGAGGCTCAGCGCCAGCGGCTTCCTGTTCATGCCGAGGGACAAGATGGACATGGCCCTCCTCAACGCCGCGGGAGTCGAGATCGCCTCGGCCATGGAGAACCCCTACTTCGGCATGCTCTCCAAGTGAACGGAACAGCAATTTATCACCGGACTGCTTCATGGTCCTGGAACGGGTGGAGTAATCACCGAACGGACTTCACTGTAACGTATCGGAACTGACGGGCCATCACGGCTGACAGAATCTGTCCCTGTTGCCAGTGCCATTGTACATAACTGCAGAGTACTCCCGTAGAAAATGTTAGGAACAGAGCAAAATGTCCACGAAATGAAGCAAACAAATCTTATCGAGAAGAAACCAAATGCTGAAATGCACCATGTGCAAATACGATGGCATTTGTTTTGTTTGTTTTTCTTTTCAACATCTCGTGATGTTCGTACCGTCCAGTGTTCTCGGCCGGTCCTACACATGAAATGATGAACATGAGGCATGCCATCCGGGAAAGTGTGAGCCTGAGTAAAACTGTGGTGCCAATGGGGCAAAGCATTGAATGGCTTTTATTCTCTGGAGCGAGAGGGAAGGATGGCCCGAGCTGGGTGCCGGCACATGACATGCTTCGTGGCTTCGTGCGATGTACTTTGTTCGGAGCTTCAATTCCGGGCAGTCGATGGGAGGTGGCGCGTCCCGGAACGCATGTGGACCAGTAGCCATGGTAATGGCATGCGATCCTTCGGAATGCCGGGCAAGACGATGACCTGCTGCACCGCTGGGTTCTGAGCATCTGGGCATTGGTAGGGATGCTCGGTCGTCGATGGAATTGAACGTGTCCAGTTCTGCAGATCGAGTTTGTCTGGACCAACTTTGAGGAGCAATGCACAGGTTGGATGAACACAACTCAAAGTTCTCATAATTCCACCGTCACGATACGACCATCGTACTAGTGCACAAGTTGGATCGCCGTGGCACGTAAACGGGGCGCACACGTACTAGAGTACGGCACAGTACCGACGATGTTGCTGCTTTAAAGGCAAGGAATCTGTGTGTCTCCACAACTCACGCATGAAAGCCAGCCGATGTACGCTCGCAGGTGCAGTGCCTCGTTGTACTCTTGTTCGATCCGATCGGGTGGCCGATGCACGCGCGCGCCCACCGACGTCACGGCTGGTACAGTACAGTGGCAGCCGCAGCGAGCCGTCTGATCGAGAAGGATAGAACAGAACGATAGTAGCAGGCACGTCCCTTCTCGTTTTCTCGGCTTCTCCGCAATAGCTCCTGGCACTGGCATGGCCACAGCGGCCGGCGACGCCGCAACGGAGGGCAGGCAGGCAGGCAGGCAGGCAGGGATGGGACTGGACCGGAGGGGCAGCAACGGGAGCGACGCAGGCAGGATTGACATTGATTGGCCGAGATGGGCGCGCGCGTGCACGCTCGTTCGCCGGAGCATGGAATCCGATGCCGCCGTGTCCTCCATGCTGACGGCGACGAGAGGCGCAAGCGCAAGCAGCAGAGTCCCAGAAGAGAGAAGAAACAGCTGGTGCCCGCGCTCTGCTCTGCGCTCATGGCGAAGGAGCAACTGGCTGTGCCGGCTCAACCACCGGCGTTCCGGCTGCGATCCATCCGGAAACCTGCCGCGGACCGTTTTGGGAGCTCCATGCACGTGCCAGGTGAAGAACAAACGATCGACACAGCATAGTCCCAGTTGATTTGCTCTCTCCATCAAGGTCTCTCTCATCTCATCAGTCCAAGGAACGTGGGTGTAGAATTCCAAGAGAAAAAAGCGATTAGGCTACCGGCCTAGGATGTGAGTGTTCGACGAGGTAGGTCAGTAGGTTTGGTCTGTAACAGAGTGTCCCTATTGCTAGTAGGCACATGCTTTTGACTGATTACCATCCTAAACGGTGGTTTAATTTGGTCAGTAAACAAGATGATGTACTGCCGCCGGGTCAAGGGTCAGTGGGTCATTTTTATTTTACTGTCCTGGGCAGTGCTGTGAGGAAATAGCAATACGTGGAGGGGCAGTGCTCTCGAGGTTTCGACTTGAGCCTCTATAATCCGGAGATTGAGCCCCGTACTATATGAATAGGAAAATTCCCTATTTCCATCTCCAATTGGTAGGGAAACAGGGCGAATTTAGTTGTTCAAGAAGTTTCAAATGTGGGTTTTTATTTTATGAAAAATTTGAAAAGGATTATGATTGATCTAATAAACATGACATCTGGTGTACTCTATCTCCCCTTAGGACGGTAAGCCAATATATGGGAGATAAAAGAAAGTAAAGAGAGAGAATGACATGTAGGCCCAAACCATTTTACCTCTCATTACACTATATCGTTTCCTACCCATTTTAGTACTAAAAAAACAACAACAGAAAGTTCAACCACAACCTTTTTCTCTAGTGGTAGAACAACACAATAGCGACCATTTTCTTTTCTGGAAGCCTTATACATTTGACAAAAAAAAGTTACTCAAAGTGAACAAGCTCCTGTGTAGATCCACTGAAACGCAGCTCCAAGCGGGGCACGCCCAAAGCGGTCAAGCTCTCAACCACGTTCTCCTCGGTCTCTACCCCTTCCAAAATCCCCCGCCCCCGCACGCCAGGAATCTCGCGCGCCGATCGCCGAAGCCGAGCCCCTTTTCTTTCACGTTCCCCGTCCGTCCGCGCGCAAGCTTCCAAGACACCGCGAGCGCCATGCGGCAAGACCCGGCCGAATCGTCGTGGTCTTCTGGACTCTGTGCGTGGCCGCCATTCTTTTTTTTCTTTTTCTCTCTGTTCTTGAGCACGCCATCGTGTCGTTGTCCGTCGGCGTCGGCGATGACAACAAGGGGCCATGACCCGATAAACTCATAAACCGCCCGCGCTGCATGATTGAATGAATCCGGGGAGTTGCATATTGTATTTGTAAATAAATGCACTAAAGAATGCTGGATGATCGTGTTTTGACCAGTGAACAGTGCGAGGCTACAACTGCAATAGTCCGAATCACCCCAACAAAAAAAAGTGTGAGACGCTGAGGTTAGCTTAACCACCGGACCACGCGGCCGGCCAATCGGCGAGGTCTACACTGCTACACGACACCGGTGAGGTCGTTACTCGCATAGGATAATGCCAGAACAGAATTGATAGCAGCCCATCAGTGGAAGGGAATTCGTCTGTTGGGCCGAGCCAAGCGAAGAGGCACAAGAAGCCCAATTCGAGAATTACTGGTGACCAATGGACTCAGTAGAGTTTGGTGCCTGCGTGCACTTGTCCTGGGCTGAGCCCGTGTAATGGAGGGAAGGAATATAAGCTGGAGACTTGTGGTGAGGAGGGTATCGAATTGTACGAACAAGTATTCCTTGCAATGCAATCCTTCCTCGTTCCCCCTCCTACCTGAACTTGTCTTTGCTTGCAATTTCCTTCCTCTCTCAATTTCCCGATCCCTGCTACCGCTGCTAACAATTGGTATCAGATTCGTTCGATCCTTGGTGAAATCAGGTCGCGATTCTATATCCCATCGGTTGATTTCGCATCGAGTTTGGTTGGTGAATTCGATCTGCACTTCGGTGTGGTTGGATTCCTGTAATTCCGGTTCACGCGAAATCGATTTGTGGAGAATCGCTCGATCTGGAGTCCGTTCCAACCCACAACCACTACACCAGATTCCAAAGTCGCCGCGGAACCATGAATCCCGAAACCAAGCTGATCCTCGACGAGCTCACCAAGAGGTTCGACGCGCTGGAGGTCAAGTGGGACTCTCGCCTCTCGGAGCGGGACGAGTCCTGGTGCCGCAAGTTCGCCGATCTGGAGTCCTCGCACGGCGGGCGGCTGTCAGCCTTGGAAGAGGCGGCCGGATCCTTACCGGCGATTGAGGGTACCGTCGACGACATCCGCCTGGAGCTCAACAAGCTCACCAAGCATTGGGAGCGGGCCGTCCTCGAGAAGTCGCCCCAACCGCCTCTCTGCCCTACTCCGCCGGCGCCGGAGTTCCTCCCTGCTCCAGTTTTCCCAGGCAAGCCCAGTGCACATCACGTCGAGTCTCGCCACCGTGGGGGCGACCATGGGGTCGTTACAGCCGTGGTTCAACCTCAGTTCAAGGGTACGTTCTCGGATTCCAGTGCCCCACGCGCTGCTCCTCCTTTTGATAATTTGGGTAATAGAAGAGGTCCAGATATTCAGCGTCCATATCATGCTAATCGTGTTCCTAAGATTCACTTCCCTGAGTTTGATGGATCTAATCCCAAGCTGTGGATCAGTAGATGTGAAGATTATTTTGAAATTTGTGATGTGGAACCGTATATGTGGATCAAAGTGGCTACAATGCACTTTGCTGAACCAGCTGCTCCATGGTTGCAGTCTGTTGACAGGAAACTCAGGAACTGCTCATGGTCTGAATTTTGCTCCCTCATCATGGATAGGTTTGGTAGAGACCAGCATGAACTCCTAGTGAGACAAATGTTGCATATTAGGCAATCTGGGTCAGTCGTGGATTATATTCAGCGTTTCTCAACTCTTGTTGATCAGTTGGCAGCCTATGAGAGTCACCTGGATCAGATACACTATACCATGCGTTTTATTGATGGCTTGAAGGAATCGTGTAGATCTGCAATCTTGTTACAACGGCCATCTACTCTTGATGCTGCATATGTACTGGCTCAACTGCAGGAGGAGGTTGCTGACTCCAGCAAGCCGAAGGAATTTAAAAAGTGGGATTCTACTTCAAACAAGCTTTCCTCTCGCCAGCCTTTGCCTCTGCCTCCTCCACCAGCAGCTAAGTGGAATAGTGCTGGCAACATGCAGGATAATTCCAAGGCTCGTTCTGTTGATGAAAAATGGGCTGCTCTGCGTTCATTCAGGAGAGCTAAAGGCTTATGTGAGAAGTGTGCTGCCAAATGGTCCAAAGATCATAAGTGTGCAGATTCTGTTCAGCTGCATGTCGTCCAGGAATTGATGGAATTGTTCTCGGGGAATGATCCTGATGATTCTCAGTCTAATTCTTCGGATCAAGGTGGAGAGCAGGTGTTCCTCACTTTATCCTTGGCAGCTGCAACTGGTATTGCCACTCCTAAAACTATGTGCATGGATGGTATAATTCAGAATAGACCAATTACTATATTGGTGGACTCAGGGAGTTCTCATACTTTTATCAGTGAATCATTGGCATTACAGTTGATTGGAGTATCTCAGCTACAGCAGCATCTATCTGTCCAGGTGGCTAATGGGGCTAAATTGTCATGCAAGTCTCACTTATTTCAATCTCCTTGGTCCATCAATGGCTATGAGTTTATCTCAGACCTCAAATTGTTGCAACTATCTTCTTATGATATGATACTTGGTATGGACTGGTTAGAATCATATAGTCCAATGAAAGTGGATTGGAAGAACAAGTGGATATCCATTCCTTATAATGGTTCTGAAGTCTGTTTGTTTGGTACTCATTATGAGGCGCCTGCTGGTACTGTAATTCAGGTCTGTTCAGTGGAGGTATCAATTTCTGATGAAATCTCTGTCGACATCCCAGAGGGTATTCAAGAGCTGATTGAGGAATTTGTTGTGCTGTTCGAGGTTCCCTCTGATCTTCCCCCACCTCGAGCCTGTGACCACTCTATCCCATTGGTGCAGGGTGCGGCTCCTGTGCAGGTGAGACCTTATAGGTTTGCACCTATTCTAAAGGATGAGATTGAGTCACAAATTCAGGAAATGTTACAAAAGGGTCTTATACAAAAGAGCACAAGTCCATTCTCTTCCTCAGTGTTATTGGTGAAGAAGAAAGACAACACTTGGAGATTCTGTGTCGATTACCGTCATTTGAATGCCATAACCATCAAGAGCAAATACCCTGTACCTATTATTGATGAGTTCTTGGATGAGTTGTCCCATGCCAGTTGGTTTTCTTGCTTGGATCTTCGAGCAGGCTTCCATCAAATCAGACTCAAGCCTGGGGAAGAGTTCAAGACTGCATTTCAAACTCATTGCGGCCACTTTGAATTCAGGGTTATGGCATTTGGTCTCACTGGTGCTCCGGGAACATTTCAGGAGGCTATGAATTCCACTCTAGCACCTTATTTAAGGAAATTTGTTTTGGTTTTCTTCGATGATATTCTGATCTACAGCAGAACTTATGAAGAGCATTTAGTTCACATAAGGCTGGTGTTTGAACTGTTGGCTAAGGAGCAATGGAAAGTCAAACTGTCCAAATGTACTTTTGCTCAAAGAGAGATCAGATATCTGGGGCATGTCATCAGTGAGAGGGGAGTCAGCACTGATCCTTCTAAAATCTCTGCTATTGTCCAGTGGCCAACACCTGTTAATGCTAAGGAGCTCAGGAGTTTTCTTGGTCTAGCTGGGTACTACCGTAAATTTGTCAAGAACTTCGGTATAATCAGTAAGCCCCTCACTGTGTTACTTAAAAAACATGTTCTGTTTGTATGGACTCCGGATCATGATAACTCTTTTGCTGCATTGAAGTCTGCATTATGCAATTCTCCTGTATTGGCTCTCCCTAATTTTGCTGAACCTTTTGCTATTGAGACCGATGCTTGTGGCTCTGGTGTGGGAGCAGTTTTATTGCAGCATGGCCATCCCTTGGCTTTTATCAGCAAGGCATTAGGGCCTAAGTCCCAGGGTTTGTCCACTTATGAGAAAGAGTACTTGGCAATTTTGTTAGCTGTCCAGCAATGGCGACCATATTTGCAACACAATGAGTTCATTATATTTACTGACCAGAAGAGCTTGGCTCAACTAACTGAGCAAAGGTTGCATACTCATTGGCAGCACAAAGTCTTTACTAAACTGCTGGGTCTTCAGTATCGAGTTGTGTACAAGAAAGGTTCTGACAATCGAGTTGCAGATGCATTATCAAGGAAATCTTCTCATGAGTCAACTTGTGCATCTATTTCTGTTTGCACACCTCAGTGGCTCAGTGAAGTACAGGATAGTTACTCTGATGATAAGGATGCCTTAGAGCTCCTCAGTAAGTTGTCGGTTGATAAAGATGTTGTTCCTCATTTCTCCTTACATAATGGTATTCTGAAATACAAAGGGAGAATTTGGATTGGTTCTAATCCTAACCTCCAGTTCAAGTTGCTTACTGCTTGTCATAGCAGTGCTGTTGGTGGCCACTCTGGAATACCAGTCACATATCAGCGAGTTAAACAGCTCTTCTATTGGAAAGGCTTGAAGACTTCTGTATCTAATTTTGTCAAGTGTTGTACTGTCTGCCAACAGGCTAAGCCTGATCGGTCTAAGCTGCCAGGACTATTGCAGCCGCTCCCTGTTCCATCTCAAGCTTGGCAGATCATCTCAATGGATTTTGTGGAGGGTCTTCCGGTGTCAGGTAATGCAAACTGCTTGCTGGTGGTGGTGGACTTTTTCACAAAGTATGGGCATTTCCTTCCTATTCGCCACCCCTTTACTGCTGCTAGTATTGCTAAGATTTTTGTGCACCAAGTATACCGTCTCCATGGAATGCCATCAGCAATCGTATCAGACCGTGACAGAATTTTCACAAGCACCTTTTGGAGGGAATTGTTTTCAGTGGCTGGAGTTGAGCTTCGCATGTCATCATCGTACCACCCTCAGTCTGATGGCCAGACGGAGCGCTTGAATCAGACGATGGAGACGTTCCTTCGATGCTTTGTGAATGCTTGCCCTTCCAAATGGCGTGAGTGGGTTCCATTGGCAGAATATTGGTACAACAACTGTGTCCATTCAGCAATTGGCAGAACACCCTTCGAAGCTTTGTATGGGTATAAGTCAAGGCATTTTGGCATTACTCCTGATCATATGTTAGCTTCTTCGGATTTGTCATCTTGGCTGCAAGAGAAACAAGTCATGAATGATCTGATCAAGCAACATCTGGCTCGTTCTCGTTTACGCATGAAGAAGCAAGCTGATAAATATCGATCAGAGAGATCCTTCGAGGTGGGCGATAAGGTATTTTTGAAGTTACAGCCTTATGTCCAGTCGTCTCTAGCACCTCGTGCTAACCAGAAACTGGCATTCAAGTTCTTCGGTCCATTTAAAATTGTCGAGCGTGTGGGCTTAGTGGCATATAAGTTGAAGCTACCTCAATCATCTTCTCTGCACCCGGTGTTTCATGTCTCGCAATTGAAGCCGGCAGTTCTTCCGACTGACAAGGTACTGCCCTCTCTGCCTACTGATCCCGAATTGCCTCGTGTGCCCGTTCGTGTGCTGCAGCGGCGGGTGGTGGTAAAAGGTGACGAATCAGTGGATCAAGTGTTGGTGCAATGGTCTGAATGGCCAGTTGATCTTGCTACTTGGGAAGATCTTATCCCTTTGAAGCAATCGTTTCCTTTCGCGCCGGCTTGGGGTCAAGCGGCGTTTCAACAGCCGGGGAATGATAGCAGCCCATCAGTGGAAGGGAATTCGTCTGTTGGGCCGAGCCAAGCGAAGAGGCACAAGAAGCCTAATTCGAGAATTACTGGTGACCAATGGACTCAGTAGAGTTTGGTGCCTGCGTGCACTTGTCCTGGGCTGAGCCCGTGTAATGGAGGGAAGGAATATAAGCTGGAGACTTGTGGTGAGGAGGGTATCGAATTGTACGAACAAGTATTCCTTGCAATGCAATCCTTCCTCGTTCCCCCTCCTACCTGAACTTGTCTTTGCTTGCAATTTCCTTCCTCTCTCAATTTCCCGATCCCTGCTACCGCTGCTAACAATCGGTCGCTCTCGCCGCGCCCAAAGATGAACATGAACCGAACCAGCCGTTTGGTCCGGCAGGTGAGGCGACACCGTCTCCCAGATCCCCAACCTGAACATTCCCCTCGCCCCGACCTCGTACCCAGCTGAAAGAAACCAAGGCCGTGGTGGTACCGGCGCCGGAGTCGTTGGGCGCCGGTGAGCCGCTCGTCCTACCGCCTGTACGAGACGCCGTGGAAGGAACACGCGACCGAGCCACCCACACGGGGGGCACCCGGGCAAGCAAGGCAACGCTCTCTCACCTGCACCTATCCACATTGACAGGTGCCGGCGACCAACCCTTTTTCGCCTCTCTTTCGATGAGCCTTTCCATCTGCGTAGTACTACCTCATATTGGACGGGAGAAAAAAAATGGGAAGGAAAGGAGTCCGTTCCGTTTATCGCTGCGGGAGTCGACATCGACGGCGAGCCGACGTCGACACTGATCACTATCAGATCAGCCCTGGCTGGCTCACGATCTCCCAGATCGTCATCGCCTTCGCCACAACAAAAAAGAACTCGCTAGCTAGTGCGTGCTGCTCGATCAAACGTTGTTGCGTGAACGAGTGCGTGCTGCCTTCACTCACGCCGATCGTATAAAGAAGGTATTTCCAAAGTTGACGTAGTACTACGTGCCGTGCGTATCCTACCGTCGGTCGGCGTCACCAACGTATGGAGACGGACCACATCTTTACTCGGTGGATTTGTATTTTTATTTTCGTTTTGCATCTCGTGGCGTCACGAGCTCTGATCATTCGTCAGGGCAAAACGTTCAAAGTCTGACACCTCTGGAGTTTGAGTCTTTGAGATGTTGACGGGCACGCACGGCGGCGCCATGGAGATGGAGGGAGCTCTGAGCTCGGTTGAGCTCCTCCGATTCGCAGTAAATGGAGTCATGCGGTGGAAATGCGAATGGGAGTGGAGTGGAGTGACGAGTGGGAGGTAATAAAATTAAAATTTAAAACGCCACGCGCAGGGCATCTCCTTGAGATCTTCAAACAGTGCGTGCTTGCTAGCTGGACACTGCAGCGGGGGAGAGTAATTGCAGTGGTACTAATCCCGGGTCAAAGCTCGCCAATCTTTGCCGACCACGGTAGCTCAATCTCACTGACTGGTTGATTGGTTAGTTTGGTTGGTTCATGAAAGAAGGGACTTTTACCAAGAAAGAAGTTGCTGCTGGGCTTGATCTTGATCCAGTTTGGATTTCTGGATTTGGGAAAAATTGTTGAGCTTTAATAAGAGCGTGTGACAACATGAGAAGGGAAATGTTTGAGCTTTAAGAGCAACCAAGTCGCAATTTTGCACAGACAGTAATTTTAATCGAAGTAGAACATTTGTGATCTTTTTTGACAGTAGCAGCACAAGAGCAAGGGGGAGAGATTGGTTGATTGGGAGATCTATTCTATGTGTTGCAGATCCTATTTGAGTTGAAGGCACAGCGGATTGGCCGATCCATCCTCGGGCGCGCGCATTCCGCCGGAGACGAGGGGGTCAGAAGATGTCGAGGACGTCGACGATGGCGGCGTTGCAGAGCGGGCAGCGGCCACGGCCGGCGAGGAGCTCGCGTGCGCAGAAGCGGCAGAAGGTGTGGCCGCAGGGGATGAAGGCGGCGCCCTTGGCCCTCGCCATGCACACGCAGCAGCACCCGGCGACGACGCCTTTCCCCGCCACAGGCTCCGCGTCGTCGTCATCTACCAGCTCCAGCGCCTCCGCCTCCGCAGGATCCTCCTCGCCCGGCGGGACCGCCGCGCCCGCGCTCCACTGCCTGTCCGTCTGCTCGAGCAGCGCCATCAGGGACACCCGTTCCCCCTGCTCCTCCTCACCCTCCTGCATCGACGGCGCCGGTGGCTGGCTCGCCGGCGGCGGAGGCGGAGATGGACCGGGAGGAGAAGGGGCGGTCTCGTTGGGCGCGACCGCCGACGCCGGGGGTGACGAGGAGGCCGTGGTGGTCGGGGCGGGGAGCGACACCGCGCGGCGGACGAGGGTGTCCCCGGCGGCGGCGGCGGCATCGGCATCCCCCGGGGCGTGCGGAGTCTGCTGGAGGTGGTCATCCCGGATGATGTCGAGCAGGGTGCGCGCCGCCGCAGCGGCTGCCGTGGTGGCGGCTGAGGTGGACGGGGGCATCGGCGTCGGCAGCGAGGCCTGCCTCTCGGCGGCCATGGCGGACGCGAGCGTGACGGCCGCGGCGCGGCGCCCCGCGGCGGCGAGGTCGTCCTCGTCGCGGAGCTTGAGCAGGTCGCGGAGGTTGCAGGATCCCGCGGTGGCCGGCGGCGGCCCCACCGCGGCGAGCTGGTCCGCCAGCGTGACGCTGCGGCGCATCACCCGGGCTCCCTCCATGGAATCCCACCGTCGTGCGGTGCGCCGGGAAGACGCCAACCCGGGGTGGTGGTGGTGGCGGAGTGGAGGCCGGACAAGGCAAGGCTATTCTAAGCGGCAGACAGGCAGTGGCAGCAGAAGCGGCGGCACGCTTGGGAGGGAGGCCCGGCGTGCGGGGGTTGGGCTTTGGCTTGGATAGTTGGATCTCGCGGCGGCGGCGTGAGTGATCGATCCGGCGATTTGGGGGAGGAAATGGCTGGTTTTTTGCGGAGGTTTCTGCGTGTCAGCAGCAGTCAGCTAGTGCCTGCCTGGGTTCGCTTTGGCTTTTTGGTGGGTGGGCTCGGCGCCCCGCCCCGCCCCGCCTTGGAAGGTTGCAGCAGCAGAAGCCTTCTAGTGGAGTTCTAGTGGGAGGCTGGGAGGAGTAATAAAGGGAGGGAGGGAGGGAGGGAGGAAGGGGATGATGGATCTGTGGTAAAAATTGGGCGGGATGCCGTTTGTCGGGGGTGCCGGTGCGCGCCAATGCCGTTTGCTCGCCGTGCACGGTGAGGTGCGCAGGCAGGCAGGCAGGCAGCAGCGGGCGGGGAGCACACAATGCTGGATGGTGGTGTCTTGGCAACCAGCCAGACCCAAGTGGGCCGGTGGATGAGGAGGCCATGGGTTGTTGACGACGCTGGCTGGGGTTGGGGAGCAACAAGGCAACACAATGTGGAGGAGAGGAAGGGAGCAGGAGGAGGCGGCGAGATCTGGGGCCGCGTTGGTTGGGCCGCGTGCGTGCCACCTCTGTTCGTTCGTTTCCATAATCACTGCCATGCCAGCCTGCTGAAGCTGAACCTTCCAAGCGCTGCACGCTTGTCCGTGCTGCGATCATGTCGAGATCGAGAGAGAGTATGCACACAAAAAGATGCACAGGGGAAAGTTCCGAGCCGCCATCGATCGCTATCTCCAAGACGTTTGGCACCCTCCTCCTTGGCACGCTGGCCCTCGCCGCCACCGCGCGCACGCTTGCCAACAATTTGCACACCACACCAACGCACTTGAAATCAACACAGATGTAGTAGTACTAGTCAGCTGTCACGCCAACCAAACCAAACCGCCTGCTCAGCTCTTCCTCAACTCAGCTCGTGTGCAACTGCCATTTCAGTACGAGCATTAGCGTAGAGCAAATCTGGAAGGAAGCTAAGCTACCACAGTTCTTCGTGTCGCTATCGCCAAGACTTTGCACCGTTACAATAGGATTTCTCCATAGTCGAGTACTGGAAATGTTACCGGAACACAATCAAAACCAAGCTAATCCCATCTATTACCAGACATGGAGGAGCACTTGCTTTGAGCGTCTTCCGCAGAAAGAGACAAACGTCGCATTCAGTCCTCAACCGGTTCAGCCTTTTCCGATGAGATAGCTGGGGCACACAGTTGACCATCTTTTCTTTAAGTGACACCAACAAAATGCTTCACCGGATATCAACGCTCAAGCCAGAATAATTTCAGCAACGTAGCACATTAATCTTCTATAAAACTATGCTCAACACAAATACCAAGGAGCCTCCAGTTGCAACCTCACGTTGTTATGTCAAGCATATTGCAAGCTATCTAGATTGCACAAAGGTAGAGTTTCAGGCAAAGCTCAACGTATCAAGGAGATCATACAACACTTCTTCTTAAAAGGCCTGTATTGTCAATTTACCAATCTGGCAAAACGCAAAAAAGAGACAAAATGGGATATGAATCGGCCTGACCACACCAGCCAAACAAACTCTAATTTCGTGCAAGTTGAGGTCAGCCAACCAAAGAAAGCGAGCATGTACACTAAAAAATAGAGCCTAACATGCACACTACCTGAATCATCGCCAACCAAAGAAGGCTAGCTTATCTCATTCATCTAAGTGTTTTGCTGTCGTTATCTTGATGAGTTGTCAGATATTATGCTATCCATGTCTTAGCCTTCCATCTTCTCATAGAAAAGAATGTAAGCCTCGCGTTTGAGAACTTCTTCTAGAGTGACTTCTCTGATGTTACTATCGTCCGCACAAAACCATGAGGAAGAGCCTTTGATCTGCTGTTGCTGATTTCCAAGCCTTCTTGCTCTCACGTAAGCAACGTAGTGTCCTGCGTTCATGGACGGTCCACCAATGTGCTCTACCACACCAGCTAGATGATATAAAGATCTATCTTTGTCCACAGAACTGAATATCAGAGAAAACAAAAACTGGGTAAGCAAAAGTATGGCCCTAAATAATTGCAATAACTTATTATCAACGATGGTTATTGTCCATTGATCATAAATTGTAAAATAGAATATTGTTCACAAGCAATCCTCACTAATATACACAGCCACACGGCCCCTCTCAAGTGACCAACAAAAAAAAATCAACAAATAAAGCTCCACAAATGTTAAGGCCATTACAGAACATTAGGTTTATGTATGTGCACTAATCTTTGAAATATCAGCACCCACCAGAATTATACCAAACATCAAGTTTGAACAAATAAAAAGGGTACCAGGTTAAGGATTTTAGTGTACCCGCAAGCACAGGAAAACAAGGTCTAAGATATCGAGAATTCAATTTATTTTAAAATACACGGTAAATTAAGTGATATGTTGATAATATGAATGGGGTTTGTAGCAGATAACCTGTCCATTCAATTCACATTCAAATATGATAGGTTCTATTGTACACACAAATCCTACTGCAATTAATTGACTGAAGCAGTTTTTTTTATCTAAGACAAGATCATGCCAGGCAGGAAATACAGTTAGATTCATTGTCTTCTCTAGCTGGATTGCTGAAACTTCAATTATCTGAAAACATAGTAGGACCATTTGCACTGGCATCTAATTCCCTTTCTCCCAAAGCACAAATGTAGCTTTTGAAATTTCTACAGGGTTAACTGCACAGGCACTGGCAAATACTCCTTTCAATACATATCCACATGATCACAAATGAGAATGCCACTAGAATATGGAGTTTCTAAATAACTCCTTGACCTACAATGCCATGTGTTCTTAAGTATCTCAGAGAAGATAGTGTATTCTTCAAGCTAGAAGCAACAAACTAGGCAAAAAGAAAAAAAAAAAACCTTATGTAATCAGACAAGTGGTGGAACTACGTGGGAGTATTAGATGTACATGAAGAATTATAAGTACCTGGTGTCCATGAATTGCCCTACATCAAGATACTCCTTATAGCTCACATGTGCATCACTTTTATGATGGACATTGCCATCGTTGATGTACCTCTTAAGATGAAGAGTTAATACAGGTGGCAGCTTGGTAATACGAGGTTTTTCAATGGAACATCCACTCCTCTCTTTCTCTCCATTTTGGTTGTCTCCTAACTGGCATGCACTAAGATCCAACCCTACTTGCTTCATGCTGTCCTGATCTGGTGTGCTAAGATTTTGACTCTGCTGCGCACTCAACAGATTGGTCTGTTTCTCAGCTGGAAGGCAACTACTTGCAGCTTGGTGAATACCTTCACAACATTCAATTTCTATATCTCCATAACTCATTCTTGAATTTGTTCCTTCTGCTGTTATTATAATTTCACTCTTTGCATCAGAATCATCTGGTTGCCTACCTGAAGATTTGCATTCTGCTGACAATCTGTTTGGTTCAACAGATTGCTCAGTTTGGCATGCCGAGTTATTAGTGGTACTTGCTGCCATCTGCTCCCTATTTTCACTTTGACTGATGCTTAACTCAAGAACCTTGGGACAATCATCACAATTCCGTTCTACCACCTGTTCTTTAAAAAATAGTGATAGACAATCCTCAATTGATGGTACAGAATCACTAATCCCTACCTCCTTATCATATAGAACATCTCTACTCTGAGCATTTCCTTTGTCTTCTGCAGTTAATCGTTCTATGTAAATGTTCTCCTGGGCCTGTTTACTAACTTCCAACTGATTCCGTAGATCATCAGGATTAGCATTGTTATTTTGATCAACATAGCTACCTGATGCCATCGGTGCACCATTTTCACCTAGAAGAGAAACAAGTGGTGGTGGACCCGTATCTTCTGGACTGTGGTAATCTGTTGTCATCTCAATCACTTGCTCAACTTCGACATCAGACAACTTATGCGGAACAAAACTAACAGACTTTGGTGGAGCCCCAATGATCCCTTGTATAAGTTCAGAGCATGAGACTTTATCCTCCCGAGTCAGCAAGGGATCCTGTGTAACATCCTTGCCCTGCCAGATACGCTGTGCTTCAGAAAAATCTGCATAGTCAAGCATATAATACTTAATTTTATGGGCAATAGCAACACCATGCAACAAGTAGTTGTCATCCTCAACATGTTTTTTAGGATCTTCATCCTCCATATTTGAAGAAGCTTTCTTTTCAAGAATCCCCAAAGATGTTAATCAAGCGAACATTTGCAGCAAACTTTATTGTATGAATAATCAATCTACATTCTAGTGGCAGTCCTAACTACCACTACACTAGAGCAAACAATATTTTGTGATGTTAATACCACTGAACATTCTGCACACTGTCCTATGCACATCCTGAAGTTTTTTTTCCCATTCTTCAGTCCATGTGTGTAACGAGTCCCCTTAAAACAATTTTCTCCATTTAGAAAGTGCAGTAGACCCAATCCTTCTTCTTTTCTTATTTGGACCAAGCCAACGAAAACAATAGTGTCAATGTGATCCACAGTTCCTTGAATTTAACTCCTCAAGAATGATGTGATCTAGGACATCCCCAAAACTTGTGGTCAGGACTTTTGAATGGGTGCAGGAGTGCGTGAACTCACCAACTTCCAAAGGCTCAGGTGTTTCCTCCACGACATCATCTTTCATTTCTGAACAGAGAATATGAGAATCACCACTTTCTGGCACTGCTTGGATCTTTTCTGAGGTGCTCTTCTCATTTGCTGGAATTAATTGAGTAGCAATGTTCTTCGGTTGAGATTTGAGGCTCCCGCTTGTTTCTGGCACTGCAGAACTTCTGGATGAGCGCTCCGCTGCTGTCAGTGGCAGTGAGAGCTCACAAAAATGCTCATGGACAACCGAACTAGATCCACAATCTACGCAAGACCTTGTATAAGAGAGTTCACCCCTGAAAATGGAATCAATAACTGTAGGATCACCTCTTTTCCTGTTAGGAGTCTCAATTTCATTTTCCTCATTATGCAAAGCATTGCAAAAGGACTCGAGTAATTCGTAGCTGTCGTGCATTTTATAGGCTTGGTACTTGTCAGCATATACACGTATGCTTCTTAGGAACTTATCTGCATCCAACATGCTTCCCACAGCATCGGCAGCGCTTGCCTCCACAAAAAGCTCCTTTAGTGCTAGGCCAAGCTGACCCAGGGGAGCATCCGATCCTAACATCCTTCCCCGCAGTTTATCAAGCATAAGGAGGCACTGCAATATCGCATTAACGTAGCATGTATTCTCCCGATTACGTATCCCTCTGATAGCATAGCCTTGCACATTAGCTGATCTGAACTCATGGCCATACCATGTGTCCCCGAAATTCAGTAACCCACTGACAAGATCAGGGTACCCATCAGATCCAAACGCACCGCCACCTGCCTGAATTTCGCCGGACATTTCCTCCTGCTCTGGGTACACAGGCACTTCAAATCCACACCTGAAGCAGAATCCAGCTTGAGGATCAGCAAACATCGCAGCAACCCAATGCTGCTCCTTCTTGGCGTGATCCTGAGCATGTCCAAATGGGACATAATTATCTGAATCCACGCAGGATTGCCGGCCGCATTCCAGGCACACCAAGATAGGGCTATTCACGGACCGGCATTTCCCAGGCTCCTCCCCGCGCTGGCAATCCGCGCACTCCCCTGCGTCATCCGATAGCAACGACGAGCCCAAAATTTCCTTGTGAGCATTGTCAGTGGGGACGTGACTGCACTGATCGCTGTTGCCGGTCACCTCCGTCCATTGCTCCCAGCCCGAGTCGTCCACCCCCAACGCCGTCGCAGCCAGCAAGTCCAGCCGCGGAGTCTTGGCATCACGCGAGCTCTCGCCCGCATCCCACGCCCTCGGCCTCGTGTCCCCCATCACAGGCCTGAAACCACAAGAAACATGAGTCGGATGAGTAACGAATCCGTTAAACCCAAAACCACAAAGCAACCAAGAACCCTACTGATGCGGATGGACCCAAGAAAGCCAAAGAAACGGGGGAAAGAAGGAAGAATCCAAGAAGACGGGGGGAAATCGAACCCCTCGCCGAGGACCACAAACCGTACGGACAAGGGGCGAACCAAGAAAGCAAAAGGGCCGAGAACCAGAACGAGAAAAAAAAAAAGAAGACAACAGAAATCGCGACCATTCTGCCGAGAATAAAGAACCGTAGGGATTTAGACCAAGGCAGCTGAAAGGTAAAGAATCAGAGAACAAAAATCCCATCAGCAAAGCACGAAACCAAAAGGCGATGGCGCCGCGGATTCAAGAACCGAACAGCATCCAGGCACGAAGAACAACCGAGATCGCAACCATTTTAGCTAGGACCAAAACCCGTACAGAATAGGGGATTGGACCCAATATAGCTCAGAGCGCGAAGAACCAGCGAATAAAACCGCATCACCAAAGCACGGAAATCGCGCAAAGTTCCGCCGAGGACCAAGAACGGAGCATCGACGAAACCAGAACAGACGGTGGGAATAGAAATGCCCCGGGGAATGCTTACCACAAGACGGCGAGAGGGCCCGCGATCGAGCGAGCTGCGGCGAGGCCGCCGGGCGGGGGTTTGGATTGGAGGGAGGGAGGAAGGGCGGCAGAGAAGGGCAGATCCGCAGATGATTTCGCTCTGGACTGGCCGTCTGGCGTGGCGTGGTGGGGGTGGGGCTAGTTGCGAATTTTGTTTGATCGGGGCTAGATGAGATATTGTGGTAAACCGTGTGCGGTGCGCGTGCGGGTCGGGAGACGAGGGTTTGGGCCAGCTGGACTGGGCCGCATTTGTAATATGGGCCTTATCGAAGATGTCAAAGGGTCGAAAAGACGAGGCAACGCAAGTCAAACGACCAACACAAGCAGAGGGAACTCCCCAAGAAAAAGAGTGGAGGCTTTGCGGACGAGCGACATAAACAGAAACAGTGGTGTGTGTGTTTTTAGCAATGATGCAAACAGAGGTGTTGTTGTATCAGCAAATCTGAAACGACCAACGTCTGAAGACTTTGCTTTCAGTAAGAAGCATCAAGCATATCAGTCAGGAAACGAAGTTATTGTGAATCAGCAGCAGGAAACATTACGATCAAGAATGATCACCCTCAGCAACGAAAGTGGTTGAAACAGGTAATTGACTGTCCAACTATTGTTCAAGTGACACCAACAAGAAGTTTCTGTAGTCAAACATTGATGCTGCAACAAAAACAATCAAGGGGAGGAAAGAAGAAACTCTTTGATATTGCAGATTGCTCTTGTGTTAAAAAATACGCCAAAACACGTGCAACTTCAAAGTTTTATGTGATATATTGCAGACAAATGTAGCTTGCCCAAAATAAAAATTTCAGGCAAAAGCCTCAAGGAATACATCCTAAATTCTTCTCATGATATCTAAACCATTATCATGTACTGGTAGCATCCAACACAACGTTACAAAGCCTGCATATCCCATTCCCGGTCTGACAAATCCCACGTGTCATATACTACTATATTCACAGTTTGATCCTAAAAGGCAAAGCAATTCGAAAAAACCAGATCAGCTGAGTCGAGAAGACCAGCCCCAAAAAACTACAATTTGGTACAAATTACAGTATGGTTGAAGCCCTGCTACAAAAACGAGCTTGACCAAGAGCCTGTTTTACTATGCACGCTGATTGAATCCTTGGCGGTCCAAAGAAGGTTCGCTAATCTCACTCATCTGCTTGTTTTGTTACTTGCATTATGATTAGTCGTGAGATCCTATGCCAGGCATATCTTGGCCTTCCACCCTCTCATAGAAAAGAATGTAAGCCTCGCGCTTGAGAACTTCTTCTAGAGTGACCTGACTGATGATACTATCATTAGCACAAAACCATGAGGAAGAGCAGCTGCTCTGTTGTTGCTGATTTCCAAGCCTTTTTGCTCTGACGTAAGCAACATAGTGTCCTGTTTTCAAAGATTCTGTGCCACTGTGCTCTACAACACCAGCTAGTCGATAGAGAGAATTAACTTTGTCCACAGAACTGAATATTGGAGAAAACAAAACAGTATTAAACCCATGGCTATAAATCATTGTAACGGTGTTATAAAAAAAATAGCATCCAGTTAACTGAACATTGTCAACAAGAAACCTCTATCAGATAAACACCCATTGTCCTTCTCAGGTGATTAATCATCTAACAATGAATACTTCAACAAACAAACATCCTGTTACAGTTTTTTAGTGAATTTATCGGGTTAATATGCAGAGATAGAGAGGAGTAGAATTGTCCTAAATTACATCTATACAAATCAGGGATATTATCCAATTTTCAAGGAAATTACCATACTCTATATGTCTTTCATTTTCATGCACTATGGGAAAGCCGTATTTTTCAAACCCTACTAGTTGATTTGGAAAAGGACAAATCTAATGCTTAAATTCCACATGCTCACAAATGAGAACGCTAAAATATGGATAAAAAAGCACTGACCAACAATGCTATGTGTTCTTAAGTCTTTGTTTGCAGAAGATCATGTATTGTTAAAGCTAGCAGGATTGAACTAAACAAAAAGCTAATGCAACAAAAAACTTCAAACTTGTTAGAACTTAGAACTGCACAGATGTATTATGTATAAGATATTACTGCGAAGAACTATCAGTACCTGGGATCCATGAATCGTCCTACATCAAGATACTCCTTAAATCTCACTGGCACACAATTTTTAAGCCCGCAATTATGATCGGTGCCGGCTCTCTTAAGGTGAAGAGTCAATACGGGTGGCAGTTTGTTAAAAAGATATGTCTGGATACCATCTGCATCCTCATGTTTCTGCTCATTTTTGCCATCTTTCAATTGGCATGCAGTAGAATAGGGTTCTAATTGCTTCATCATGTCCTGATAGATCTGTATTTGTTTGCTAACATCTTCACTATGCTCAGTTCTCAACAGGTCAGTCTGTTTCTCGGTTGGAAAAATACCTTCGTCAAATTCAGGTTCTTTATTGGTTATGCTGCAAGCAGCTGAGTTTTTTTCATAACTCAGCCCTGAACTTCTTCCTTCAGTGATTCTGCCCAATGTTTGTATAATTTGACTCCGTGCATCAGACGCCTGCAGTTGCCTACTTGAAGATTTGCATTCTACTGACAAACTGCTTGGTTCACTAAATTGCTCATTTCGGCATGTTGTCCTGTCTGACTGTTCAGTCTGGTCCCCAAAAGTTGTTGTGTCTTCGTCGGAGCTTCTGACCATCTGCGCCTCTTGTGTACACTTATCACACTGCCATTTTATCGCTTGCTCAAACAAAGATGATAAACAGTCCTCAATAGATAATATTGACTCTGCTGGCATCTCACTCGTTTCCACAGCTTTGGTAGCAGACACATTATGAGGAAGAAGATCAACAGACTTCATTGGCACGTCAATGATCCTTCCTGGAAATTCAAAACTTGAGACCTTGTTCTTCTCAGTCTGCAAAGGATCCTGTACAACATACTTGTTTTGACAGATACGTTGCGCTTCAATAGAATCTGCAGAAGGAAGCATGCAGTATTCAACTTTCTGCGGTGTTAATATCACGAATCCAGCAACAGTCTATATGTTTTCTAGCATCTTTATCCTCCACATTCAGAGTAGCTTTCTTTTGGAGAATCCAAGCACATTGTTAAGTTAAACGACCCTTTGTGGCAAAAATTGTTATACAAAAAACAAGGACTTGACTCCCAAGCCATATTCCAATGATAGTCTTAGCTAGTACACTACAACAAACAACATTGCCATGTTAATAAGGCTGCACATCCTGCTCGCTTCCGTATACACATCCAGTACGTTTTCCTGAAATTTCTTCTGTCCATGTGTGCAAAGGACCCTCAAACACTTTTCTCCATTTAGGCATTTAGCAAGTGTAGGATACCTATTCCAAAAAAAAAAAAGGAACTCCTTTTTTTTCAAGTTGAGGAATACAGCCTATAAGAACGGCAGTTTCAGAGTGTTCCACAGTTTCCGCGTTATCAATCCACAAAAGAGGTATGATCTAAGACTCTAGACCACCCCCAAGATCTGTACTCAAGGCTTTTGAGTAGGAGCAGGAGAACATATTAACTCACCAACTTCCAAAGGTTTAGGTGTTGCCTCCACAATCACCTCTTTCGATTCTGAACCAAGATGAGAATCATCACTTTCGGCAACTGTTTGCATCTTTTTAAAGTTACTCTGCTCATTTGCTGGAAATAATTGAACAGCAATATTCTTCTGTCGAGATTTGAGACTCTGGCTTGTTTGTGGTGATGGCAGTGGCAGTGGCAGTGGCAGTGGCAGTGACAGTTCAAAGAAGAATTCAGTATGTGAAACTGAGTTAGAACCACATTTGCAGGAGAGTATCTGAGACAGCTTAAACCCAAAAATGGAATTGATAAAAGTAGGAGCATCAATTTGCCTTTCAAGTTTTTTAATTTTCATCTCCTCCATATTCAAACCATCACGCAGGCTTGAAAGCAATTCCTGGCTGTCACTCATACGACCAAGTACAAACTCATCGTTATGCAAGCATACACATGTCCATATTTTCTGGGGGTTCAGCAAGCCTCCTGCAGCACTTGTCTCCTCAAAAAGCTCTGCGAGTGCCAAGGCATAGAGACCCCTATCGTCCGGTGCTAGCAGCCTTTCCCGCAGTTTATCAAGTGCAAGGATGCACTGCAGACTTGCATTCATGTAGCATGTGTTTGCAATATTTGGTATCCCTCTGATAGCATAGTCTTGCATATTACCTGATCGAACTCATGGCTATTGTTGCTCTTGCACCCACGATTGTCACACTTCCTTGCTTTGTCAGATAACATCAACGAACTCAAAATCTCCTTGAGAGCACTGTCAGTGGGGATATGATTGCACATGTTCTTGTTGCGGGTCCCCTCTAGCATCGGCCACGTGTGCTCCATCACTCCTGGAACAAAGGAACACCAACAGAAAAAAGAGTGTTGAGCTCATTAAACCCCAAAACCACAGAACAAGCGAGAACCCTACAAGCGCGGATCATCCAAGAAAGCCAAAAAGTTTTGGGAAATCAGAGAAAGCCCCCCTACATAAATAAGACAAGAAATGAAACACTCCGGCTAGGATTAAGATTCAAGAGCCGATACCAAGAACTGTACGGACCAATGATTGGACCAAAGAAGATCAGTTCAGAGGCCAAGAGCAAACGAAGGGAAGATAAATGGCCGGGGAAAGCATACCTAAAAACTGCGGGTGAGTCCGGAGCACGATCATACGGGCACGCAGTCTGTCTTGGGTATCTGGTAACCATCTGACAACCTCGCGGATCACATCAATTCCAATCACATGACCATCAACCTCAAATTCGACCGGCATTTCCACCTCAGCATTACAATTGAAGCAGTATCCTCTTTCTGCGTCATCATACAGAACATCAACCCAGTGATGCTTCTTCATGGCGTGCGCCCGAGAATGCCCAAACGGGTACTCAATTGCCCCAACCCCACAGCAGAGATGCCGGTTGCATTCCACGCACATCAAGATACTGCTCTCCTCGGGCCGGTGCTTACGGGGGCCCTCGGCGTCCTCGCGCCGACAACCAGCGCACGTCCCTGCTTTCTTCTTGGATAGCAAAGACACACCCAACCTCCTGCGATCACCGTCAGTGAGGACGTGATCGCACCGGTTGTTGCCGCTGGTCTCCGCCGCATCCAGCTCTATCAGATCGCTCGCAACCGAAGCCAGCAGGTCCAGGCGCGGAGACTTCGATTTCCGCGGGTTCTCTTCCAGCTCCCCCTTCGGCGGCGCCTTCTTCCCCATCGCGGCTGGAGCGAAGGAACAACAAGAAAGAAGAGCCGTGTTAGTTAGTCCATTAAACTCCAATCCACCAAAAACACCAAGAGCGCTGCGGAATGCGTACGACCCAAGAAAGAAATAGAGGCGGGGAAACAGGAGGAAAATCCAAGAAAATGTCGAGAAATCGAGCATTTCGCCGAGGATCAAGAACCGTACGGACGGGGAATCAATCAAGAACAACCGAAATCGCAGCCATTCTGACTAGGATCAAGAACCGACGGGCCAGGGAGTGAACCAAGAAACCCGGAAGGTCTCGAACCAGAGGATTGGGGGAAACGAAACCAGTCAAGAAGAGGCGCGAAACGGAAACCATTCTGGCGGGCGAGGTGGGTCAATTCAAGACCGGCGGCCACGGATTTCGGGATCCGAACCAGGAAAACACCAATCGACCGAGCGACGAAGAAGCGAGCCGAGGGGGAAGGCTTACCGGAAGACGGCAAGGGGCGCTCGGGTTGAGGCGGGGAGCGGCCCGGCGAGGCGGAGAGGGGAGGAGAGGTTTGGAGCGGAGGGCGGCAGAGAAGCAAATGATTTCGCGCTCGTTGGTTTCTTTTGCTGTTGGGGGCGGCGGGGGGATTTGTGGGGAGGCGGGCCAGAAGAGGCAGGCGGTGTTGTTTCTTGGGCTGCAAGGGCCCAGCCGCATTTGCCAGGCCCAGGCCCTTCTGCCAGGTTTATTGACTGATGGTGTCTGATGCAGTCATAGCCATTGACACATCCTAAAATAGTAAAATGTACAAAAAAGACACATCCTACAAAGCCACGGATTATCATGTTGAAAATTAGGGGGAAAACCACATGTAGATCCTACAAAGGCATGGATCATTTCTGGAATATATGGACGTTTGAAGCTTGCATCCAAAGATAGACACAAAGTGCTTTTAAAAAAAAAGAATAAGAGAAAAAAACACATTTTCTCATTAAATTAAAACAATTAATGGGTTGCATCTAGTCATGGTGCTCTTATTGGCGACTCACCCTAACAGCTTACATTTGAATCCCATTCCGCAATGAGTACTAAAATTCTAGCCATGCCAAATATTGATTGCAATGCAAAAGTAATTAGAAACAAGCATTCTCAGCTCAGATTTGAATTTTTTTCTAAAAAAAAAGCACAAATTTGGTGTTGCCAGTCGCCACCGGAATTGGTTCGTACGTAATGCATGCGGCGCATGCCTATATAAGGCAACACATCGGCCTGTATCTGCTCCCGTTCGCCTCCATTTTTGTTCCTCCGAGCTCCTGTCCCTCTCTCTCTATGCGCGATGCATACCTTTCGAAAGGGTGTCGTCCAAGGGCGTCTTACTGTCTAACGAGTTGTGTTCATTGTCAAATTCCTGCAGAATTCAGGCTAGTCCTCAAGGTAACGCATACCATTTCTACTGGTTTCTCATACTCTTGGAATTGGATCCATATCCATGCACGTTCTACATCTGGCTTTGTGTTTCCATGCTTGCAATTTGGGGCCATTTTGCATACAATCGTATATTCGATGGATCACACATTTGTCGATTCAAATACAGTAACAAAGCAATGGCCAATTATTCGTGCCAGCCGTTCTTTTTTTTCTTTTTTGAAGAACAGATGCTCTAAATAGATCCTCTTCTCTTCTAAATATAAGCACCTGCAACGTGACTGTGATGGATGAGCAATATTATCTGTTCATTTTTCCACAGGCCGGAGGACCTTAGGAAGAGGAAGAGCAACAGATCAAGAGCAGCCGGCAGGCCCAAATTAAGGATCGATCGAGCATGGAGGAGAAGAGGAAAAACCTGCTCCGGAAGCTGACCATAATCTCGATCCCATTCGTGTTCGTGGCGATACCCTCCGTGGTGATCATCGTGGGCATGCTGTCCCCGCACGCGGCGGAGCCCCGGGAGGACTCGTCGCCGGCGCCGCCGGGGATGAACCACTCGGTGTCGATGCTGAGCACCATGACAGGTGGCCAGATGATCCTCAGCTGCCGCGCCGACTTCTCCGGCAACTGGGAGTACTTCCACTACTTCATCCTCGACCCTTACAAGCCCCAGCAAGCGTTCTTCCAGCCACAGGCAGACCCTTACGTCATCTTCTGCAAGTGGGGGTACATGGGCAACTTCCTCCAGGACGTCGTCGTCTTCAACAGCAGCGCCGCCTGGGCACCGCAGTGCCGCGTCGACAATGGCGGATGCCGCTACCTGTTCCAGGACGGCCACATGTTCCTCGTCACCGGGAAGCACGACGCCAGCGGCCATGTCCCGGAGGCCAAGGTGTCGGAGGAGCAGGAGGATGAGACCGGGTCGCCGGCTCCGGCGCCGGGACCAGGCTTGGCTCCGGCATCAGCACCGGTACCGGCACCGGCATCGACTCCGGCGGCCTTGCCTCCGGGCGCGGCGAGGATGAGGAGGGAGAAGAAGCTGGTCGGCGACGTGCTGCTCAGGGAGTGCCGGCACGTGCTCTGGGTGTTCCCCACCATGTGCCAGAAGAAGCCGCACCACCATGAGTACGTCGGCAAGATCATCGGCCGGTGGCGGTGGTGGTTCAACTACTAGCTCGGCGAGCAGCTTAGTTGCCATCGATGGCGCCCGTTCCCGCCAAGCATTCAGATGGGCAGATCGGTGGCGTCGCGTGGCGTGGTGCAAGAAGATTGAATTCTTCAACGCCAACGCGCGCACTAAACGAAACAATGTTACTGTAACTAACAAGGACACGATGTGTAGATACAGACAACTGAATCTGAATTGGGTGTGGCTCAAAACTTGTACAGTGTACAGATTGATAGGAGGAACTGCTGTCAAGTTCATCCAATGACAGGAAGGCAATTGGGGATTCAGAATAACTCTTCTGCTTCTGTTGGAAACCGTGTATAGTAGTATACATCAGCAATTTGACATTGATCGTATCCTTACCACACATCTGTGTATACAGGTACAGCAAAAAATATCCTATGTCACGGGGCAAGTATATCACTTGATCATCAGATTAGGATGCTGGGCAAGGGGAGAAGGCCAGAGGTCAGGGAATGTGACTGATCAACAAAAGGATCGGGCTAGCAGGAGGAACTAGAAGGATGACGGGCAAGGACAGGGATACAGCGTGCTGTTACAATGGCGGGTAGAAATATGATGAAAGAGAGAACCCGAGGAAGAGGAGGCCTCCGATGGTCGCTACCGTGCCCTGAGATATCTTGGACGCCAGCATGCTGCCACCCACCACCGCGATCGAGGTGCAGATTGTGTGCCCCAAGGTCGCTCCAGTAGCGACACCAACAGCATTTTTGTGTGTTGCCAGCTGCATTTAGGGAGAATGCTTGAAGTTCAGTTAAGAATTTAGATGAACAAGGAAGTGCTTGATGAGGTAACTGAACCATACCACAATCGTGGCTATCTGACTCCGGTCACCCCACTCCGCCAGGAACGTCAACACAAATGACTGAAACCAAAACAAGTCATACATAAGACCACTTAACAAAGTGCAGCATCAGCAATTAAAAAGAAAGAAAATGACTGCATAAGATTTTTCCACTCATCCCAAATCAGATGCCAGTAAATGTAAGTTTCTGAGAAATGAGAAGGGAGGGAAATCTACCTCCAAGAAAATAGGAGTGCAGAATCTCGAGAAAACACGTCTAAATGTCGACTTCCCTTGACCCGCCTCTAGCTTTTCCTCTACCTGTTTATGTTAAAGAATAACTAACATATAAGCTGAACAGTTACTTTAAAAAAAGCAAAGATAAGCTGAACAGAGAGACCATGACAACTAACAGGCCACTGAAACCAGTGCGCACAGTAGAAACGCGCAAAATATTGGAATTAACTATAGAGTAAAAAATGGTATCTTGCCAAGTAACGAGTAGTTGGTTGTCTTACTCTTGATTTCAACAATTAAATTTCAACTTTCAAGCACAGTATGATCCTGAATAGTATGGTTAGGAAACTCTGATCATTATGGACTAAAATGTCTTCTTTACACTATATCTAGCACAGATGGATGCTGCTTATAATGTAAATGAAAAGAGGGTGGAGGTCTGATGCAAGAAATTACACATACCTCTTCTATTTCCTTTTTCTGTGATGCCTTGGAATCTGACCTCCAGGCGATATACAGCAGCCGTAGCCCAAAGAATGCATAAAGGACTGAAACACAAAAATAACAAAAGAGGGGTAAGACATTGCTGAATGAAGTGCATGTTGCAGACTTACAGGCCTACAGTGGTAGAGAAAAATGATTTTCAGATTACATGCCATATCTCAGAAATCAGGGATTAAAAGTATTTCTTTTCAAAAGAATATTTACAAACACCATGAGAAGACCTTTAAGTTTCAATATCACTGTAGCAACTTTTAAATTAGTTTTCCTTGCACAAATTCTTTGCTTCCAGTATTGAAATTCGAAATTGCTCTGATAATTAGTACTCATTTATAAAGGGAGTGGCCTAGCAAACATATGTATTCAGTAATGACTATGAATTGAAAGAACCTAGAAGTTGATCTGTTATGTATACCTCTCAATTGCAATCGAGAGGCACTTGGATCATTGGATGCTACAAAATTAGCAACATACAGGGGAAAAGCACAAATTTTCAATTCTAGTTTGAGCAGGTCCATCTATGCAAACATCTAGTGTGCCAGTTCTTCAGGTGGTTCCGGGACTGACCAAACAATCAGAAGTTCATACTACTCATTTCTTCTGATGATTAGATCATTATTACCCAATCTCTAGGTGTAACAAGGTAACAGTCAGATTGGCCATACCAGTAGCTGCACTATTAGTGTGCTTCCTCGAAATCAAGTTCGGAACGATTCTGCCTAACCCAGTTGACAACACCTGAAACAAGGCACAAGCAAAGCCCAGAGAAGGATCAGAGTTAGACCAAAACTTGAATCCATTTTAGTCCCACCAGAGATACGCTGCAAAAGCTTCAGTTTCACCTACTGTCATAACGACCAGCGCCGACAGCGCGCCAGAGAGCACCGTCGACTTGGGGTGCCGCATCGCCATCAGTGCTGCGATGATGAACGTCTCATCGCCAATCTTCAGTCGAGAAAACACAGAGATTCAGAAGCAAAGCCTATGGAGAACACAACGGCGTCGCGGTGACCTCACTCGCTCACCTCGCTGACAACGATCATGGAGAGGCTAGCGAAGAAGGCGTCCAAGAGCCCCAGCCCCAGGTCCTGCTCCCCCGTTGCGGCCCCGCGCGACCGCGCCGTGTGGAGGAACATCTGACAAGGAGAAAAACATACGGGAGGGCGCGCGGTCAGAGATGGACCAACCAAACCAAGTCTCCAGAGTCGATGCTCTGGTTCGTTCAGACTTCGAAGCACGCAGTGTGCCCGTCCTCACCTTTGTGCGGCGGTCCAGGCGGGCGGCGCCGGCGCCGGCGCCGGTGGCATTCCCAGCAGCGCCATCGGCACCTGACGACAGGAACGCAGAACACGGAACGCAAGGGTGTCAGAGCACTGCAATGGGAGGAAACGAGAGAAGGACGGGGAGGAAGTGGGAAATGCTGACCTGGTCCGCGGCGGCGGCGGACACGGAAACGCAAACGGAGAGTGCGAGGACGACGAGGAGGCCCGCCGCGGCGGCGCGCCCGTGCGACATGGCGACGGGGCGGAAGGCGAGGCGAGATCCGCGCGGGGGAGCTGTCGGCGCGGCGAGGCGAGGCGAGGCGGGGGCGAGATCTCGGAGGAGGAGGAGTGGCGGCCTCGGACACGGAGGGGGCAGCCAGCCGGGCGTCCCGCGTGCGGCGTCGGGATGGCCGAGGAGTTAAGGAAACAGCGGGAGGGAGGCGATGGGCCCCACACCCGTCTCTGTCCGCGTTTCCTCACCGTGCCTTCCATCAGCATTCCAGCCTGTCGCCGCCGACGCGCCGTGGCGAGCCGACTGCCCCCTTCGCCTCCATTTCTTTTCTTTTCGTTTCAGACAAAATCCAGCCCCGTTTCAAGAAAACGAACAAGAACAATTTGTTTCTTTTGGATTTTGACGAATTTTTGAGAGACAATATGCTATTTCTAATTAAACTTTGTAAAAAAAAGTATTGCTTGAGGGGGAAACAGGAATTGGAAAGTGCGTGTGCGTACGTAGAATCCACGATGTGTTTAAAATGTCGAAAATTTTGTGAATCCTTCTCTCCTTTTTTAGTGTTCGTGCACTCGAATTGAGTTGGCGTACGCCAAACTTCCGCCGAACCTGCTACTCAAAATATTTTCTTTTATGCGCCCTTTGACGTTTCCGTTAGGTTGGATCTCACTCTCTCACGCGACGATGTTGACCACGCGCGTGCACACGTGAATCTGCGATGAATCTGGTGATCCTCACACCGAAGGTGCCGGGAGCATCAAAGAAAAAGGAAATTGCTTTGACTAGGTTTACGGTGCTTATTGCTTCTTGGAGTGTCAACTGAATCCCCAATCCCTGGATACGCAACGACTTATACGTACTTGTTGGACCGTGATGAACAGTTAACTACCTGCAGGTTTATGATTCTTCACCGGGCCAATGCATTTGATGCCTCATGTCTGTCTAAAAAATTGGATCCCATTTTCTTGATTCTATGTGTTCGCCACTGACAGCCAGAGTATACATGTCATTCCTTGGCATCAGGATTCAAGATGAGTACTCGCTCAATCCATCCAACTTTGGAGCTGAACTGGCCTTCTAGGACGACGCCAATTCTTATATAATAAATCTACCAAAGACACTGACATGAAAACCTGCAGTTATATATTTTTTATACCATTTCCTGGATCCTGCCACATCACTAATCTGAAACTTATGTCACATGAATTTTTAGACAACTTATTCACAGTGACACCTTTTCGAATATTAATAACACTGCAAAGTAACAGAATTTGAGGGACATGGGTGCTGCTGGTGCACCTTTGGAACTGACCACGCCAAAGTAATAAGATTATCAGATCAATTTCACTCAGACAACATAAACATTGAAAACAATAACTCTTGGCAACAACCTCGGTATGGCTGTGTAGCAGCATCGATACGAAAATTTCATCTTCCGGTAAAGGAAATGACCCGAAAAAAGCTAATAATTAATAAATATGTTCAAAATGGTCGCTCAAGGGAATACTCTATTTAACCATAGTCATAAAAAATGTTCCTGACAAAAAGAAGAAGGTGAGGGTCGATCACACGGGGATTCAAAGAAGAATGTACTTGCAAGAAGAGAAGACCAAGTTACAACTACGAACACCATTCGATCTGTACTCTCTAAGGCCAGGGGTCATCTAGATCAGGCTTCTTGACAAATATCTGATTGTAGTCAGGCCGCGACATCTGCAGCAAAATTCATTCAATAATCAGTGTTAGAGAAAAGTTCCCAAATCAGATAAAACAATATGCAAAGCTATGGTGCATTCATCTATATTGAGGTAACTAAATCACATAAGGGAATGATTTACCACTGGGCCATACCAATGTAACGTGTAGGCCTCCAAATCAAACAATCTGGATAACTAAACCAAGTAAATACATAATACGATTATGTCTATGCCAAATAGTGTTTTCTACTAGACCACTAGCATCATATGCCAGGACGGCTTACAACAGGTTTATTAAAAAAAATACACTAGCATTCTACATGTTCTTGAGAATGCGTTCTACCCGCCATTCAATCAAAACTGAAAATTTCAAGTTGTGTGGAGGAGGGTATTTGCATTCAGTAGGCGGTAGGCTACTATAAATCACTTCATGGCAATAGCTATGTCTCCAAAGCATATTTATCCAGATGGCCAAATCACATGAATGCATATGAAGTCAAAACTAGTGGTTTCTGCCAAACAATCAAACAGGAGAAATTCTAAGTAGAAATATGTATAGTGCACAAAAATTCTCAAATACCACCATTGTACCCTTAAATCTACACCAGGAGAAATTCTAAGTTTTATGGATGACGGGTATCTGCATTACTAAGCCATGTTTGCATACCTTGTGTGATTTCACCCAAGTCCTTAACGACCATTTAACACATTCATATTCGAATGGAATTGTGTACTACAAAAAATCATGGCCACGCAGTAGCAAATTGACAAAAGGCGCCATGCGAATTGGACAACTACGCTATTCTGTCCCATTCATTCAGGTGAAGCTGAGACGTTCAGAGGAGTGAGACTGGGTTGATGTGGGTGCTTACGAGGTCCTTAAAGAGGAGGAAGGCGACGAGGAAGAAGAGGACGAAGAGGATCTCGAACTCGGCGAGCCGGACGAAGCGGAACACCTTGTCCACGGCCCTCGTCAGGAGCCCCGGTTCGTCCCCTCTCCTCCCGCCCCCGCGCCGCTGCTGCCGCATCGCTCCCGGTCACCCGCCGATTCCCTCTGCCTCCGCCGGATCCACAAGAGGTCAGCGTCACCGAAGACCAGGCACGTCCCTTGCGATCGAGGTGGGAGAATAGGGGGGGCGCAGGTATCGGATCTCCGGCCGTCTGGCGGCGTGGTGCGCGGCGAGGGGAGGCCCCGATCGGTCAATCCCAAGGTGACCACGCGCCGCCGTGATCGGTGGAGAAGAGAGGAGGGGAACTAGGGAAGGGAGTAGGAGAGAACGGAGCCTCTCCAAGTGGGAAATGCGTAGCCCTTGTCCGTTGGATGCCGATCAGACGGTAGATAAAAGATGAGAGCGTCTAGCCGTGAGGACTGAACTAGAGGGAGAGAATGGACAGTAGTGCACCTTCAGATCCTAAAATAATTTGGATGCATGAAATTAAATGAATTCCGTACAAGTTCAAAAGAAAAAAGAGGTTGGATTAGGAACAAAAAAATGTATGTGTGTCGCAGGGATATTTGAATTTCACATGAAAAACTTTGGGATATGGAAAATGCAAAGGAATGCATGAAACTGAAATGCACTCTGCATACATTCCTTCCCAGAACTATCCTTCAGGTTTGCAGTGACCTGAACATGCTTCTCATGAAATAGAACAGGATAATGATGCACAAGCCACTTAGACTGCAACGAATTGGCGTAGCTTTTGTGCAAGAAAAGAACACAGCACAGCCGAAGAGCTGTGCACTTATTCGCCCCAAGAAATGGCATTGCCATGTAGAGAGAGCCTCATGAATAGTCAAGTACGAGTAAATGCATTCCTCTGAATTACCCCTCCAGTAGAGAAGTACACGGTAAAGAGCAATAATTTTCTAATTTCTGGTGCTCTGAAAAGAATGACCAGAGAATAGTTCATGACTAGAATACATTTACAAAATACAACTAAAAGGAAGAAAAAAGAAAGAAGAAATTCCTCTAGGGAACTGACTAAACCAAGGTGTTACTTTGTATGATTCTGAGAAGGCGAGAACAGGTCAATGCATCAGGTTATCCATTTCGAGGTGACTTGAGCTCGCTGCCTGGGTTTCATGGGAGTTTGGGACAAGTTTCTCTTCCCACATGTAGATGTGGTTTCCTCAAAGGTATGAATGTATGCGACTTCGAGGGACTCACTTTTGACGACGATCACTTTTAGGTGAGTCCATTTGTTATGATTCACAAAACTTTGGGATCGACCAACTACCTCGGCCTTCTTGTCCTTTGGACTTGGAATGTTCCGGCTTTCCCTTGTTTCAGCAGAGTACATTGTCTCCTCCCCGCTGCTAAAGCCGCCCCTCTCATTCCAACTTCAAGACATTGCTAGGGGGGACGAACTGGACTGCCACCTCGCTCCAGCAACTTTTCCTGGTAAGCAACAATTATGAAGAGTGCCACATTGTATTTGAACAATTAGATGGATGTGCTCCATGTGGAAGCTGGCGTTTGGCCTCATTTTTGTTCATCATCGGCATCATTTGCTTCAGGGGAAAGCGGTGGCGCAATTAGATTTGAGTCCCAGGAGAGACTAGTATCCTAAGCTGAATCAGACGTTGGTCATTCTTGGTATTGCACATTTTTGAGGTTCAGCTCATGTTGCCCATGGAATGAATGCGAGACAATTGAATCATTTTCGCCA
>JACEFO010002897.1:0-55388 GCA_015342445.1 Digitaria exilis
TATAAGTACCTGGTGTCCATGAATTGCCCTACATCAAGATACTCTTAAGCTCACATGTGCATACACTTTATGATGGACATTGCATCGTTGATGTACCTCTTAAGATGAAGAGTTAATACAGGTGGGCAGCTTGGTAATACGAGGTTTTTCAATGGAACATCCACTCCTCTCTCTCTCCATTTTTGGTTGTCTCCTAACTGGCATGCACTAAGATCCAACCCTATTTGCTTCATGCTGTCCCTGATCTGGTGTGCTAAGATTTGACTCTGCTGCGCACTCAACAGATGGTCTGTTTCTCAGCTGGAAAGGCAACTACTGCAGCTTGGGATACCTTCACAACATCAATTTCTATATCTCCATAACTCATTCTTGAATTTGTTCTTTGCTGTTATTTTATTTCACTCTTTGATGAATCATCTGGTTGCTACCTGAAAGATTCTGCATTCTGCTGACAATCTGTTTGGTTCACAGATTGCTCAGTTTGGCATTGCCGAAGTATTAGTGGTACTGCGTGCCATCTGCTCCTATTTTCACTTTGACTGAGAGCTTAACTCAAGAACACTTGGAATCATTCTATACATTCCGTTCTTCCACCTGTTCTTTAAAAAATAGTGATAGGAAATCCCTCAATTGATGGTACGAATCACTAATCCCTACCTCCTTATCATATAGAACATCTCTACTCTGAGCATTTCCTTGTCTTCTGCAGTTATCGTTCTATGTAATGTTCTGCCTGGCCTGTTTACTAACTTCCAACTTGTTCCGTAGTCATCAGGATTAGCATTGTTATTTTGATCAACATAGCTACCTGATGGCCATCGGCTGCACATTCTTCACCTAGAAGAGAAACAATGGTGGTGGACCCGTATCTTCTGGACTGTGGTATCTGTTGTCATCTCTCATCACTTGCTCAACTTCGACATCAACACTTATGCGGAACAAAACTAACAGACTTTGGTGAGCCCCAATGATCCTGTGTAAAGTTCAGAGCAGTGAGACTTTAATCCTCCCGAGTCAGCCAAGGGATCCCTGTGTAACATCCTTGCCCTGCCAGATACGCTGTGCTTCAGAAAATCTGCATAGTCAAGCATATATAGTACTTAATTTTATGGGCAATAGCAACCACCATGCAACAAGTAGTTGTATCCTCAACATGTTTTTAGGGATCTTCATCCTCCATTATTTTGAAGAAGCTTTCTTTCAAGAATCCCAAAGATGTTAATCAAGCGAACATTTTGCAGCAAAACTTTATTGTATGATAATCAATCTACATTCTAGTGGCAGTCCTAACTACCACTACACTAGAGCAAACAATATTTTGTGATGTTAATACCACTGAACATTCTGCACACTGTCCTATGCACACATCTGAAAGTTTTTTTTTTCCCATTCTTCAGTCCATGTGTGTAACGAGTCCCCTTAAAACAATTTTCTCCATTTAGAAAGTGCAGTAGACCCAATCCTTCTTCTTTTCTTATTTGGACCAAAGCCAACGAAAATACAATAGTGTCAATGTGATCCACAGTTCCTTGATTTAACTCCTCAAGAATGATGTGATCTAGGACATCCCCAAAACTTGTGGTCAGGACTTTTGAATGGGTGCAGGAGTGCGTGAACTCACCAACTCCAAAGGCTCAGGTGTTTCCTCCACGACATCATCTTTCATTTCTGAACAGAGAATATGAGAATCACCACTTTCTGGCACTGCTTGGATCTTTTCTGAGGTGCTCTTCTCATTTGCTGGAATTAATTGAGTAGCAATGTTCTTCGGTTGAGATTTGAGGCTCCCGCTTGTTTCTGGCACTGCAGAACTTCTGGATGAGCGCTCCGCTGCTGTCAGTGGCAGTGAGAGCTCACAAAAATGCTCTCATGGACAACCGAACTAGATCCACAATCTACGCAAGACCTTGTATAAGAGAGTTCACCCCTGAAAATGGAATCAATAACTGTAGGATCACCTCTTTTCCTGTTAGGAGTCTCAATTTCATTTCCTCATTATGCAAAGCATTGCAAAAGGACTCGAGTAATTTCGTAGCTGTCGTGCATTTTATAGGCTTGTACTTGTCAGCATATACACGTATGCTTCTTAGGAACTTATCTGCATCCAACATGCTTCCCACAGCATCGGCAGCGCTTGCCTCCACAAAAAGCTCCTTTAGTGCTAGGCCAAGCTGACCAGGGGAGCATCCGATCCTAACATCCTTCCCCGCAGTTTATCAAGCATAAGGAGGCACTGCAATATCGCATTAACGTAGCATGTATTCTCCGATTACGTATCCTCTCTGATAGCATAGCCTTGCACATTAGCTGATCTGAACTCATGGCCATACCATGTGTCCCCGAAATTCAGTAACCCAC
Organism: Digitaria exilis; assembly: GCA_015342445.1. Lineage (NCBI taxonomy): Eukaryota > Viridiplantae > Streptophyta > Magnoliopsida > Poales > Poaceae > Digitaria > Digitaria exilis. The sequence goes on from JACEFO010002897.1 coordinate 2,359, forward strand.
TGACAAGATCAGGGTACCCATCAGATCCAAACGCACCGCCACCTGCCTGAATTTCGCCGGACATTTCCTCCTGCTCTGGGTACACAGGCACTTCAAATCCACACCTGAAGCAGAATCCAGCTTGAGGATCAGCAAACATCGCAGCAACCCAATGCTGCTCCTTCTTGGCGTGATCCTGAGCATGTCCAAATGGGACATAATTATCTGAATCCACGCAGGATTGCCGGCCGCATTCCAGGCACACCAAGATAGGGCTATTCACGGACCGGCATTTCCCAGGCTCCTCCCGCGCTGGCAATCCGCGCACTCCCCTGCGTCATCCGATAGCAACGACGAGCCCAAAAATTTCCTTGTGAGCATTGTCAGTGGGGACGTGACTGCACTGATCGCTGTTGCCGGTCACCTCCGTCCATTGCTCCCAGCCCGAGTCGTCCACCCCCAACGCCGTCGCAGCCAGCAAGTCCAGCCGCGGAGTCTTGGCATCACGCGAGCTCTCGCCCGCATCCCACGCCCTCGGCCTCGTGTCCCCCATCACAGGCCTGAAACCACAAGAAACATGAGTCGGATGAGTAACGAATCCGTTAAACCCAAAACCACAAAGCAACCAAGAACCCTACTGATGCGGATGGACCCAAGAAAGCCAAAGAAACGGGGGAAAGAAGGAAGAATCCAAGAAGACGGGGGGAAATCGAACCCCTCGCCGAGGACCACAAACCGTACGGACAAGGGGCGAACCAAGAAAGCAAAAGGGCCGAGAACCAGAACGAAAAAAAAAAAAGAAGACAACAGAAATCGCGACCATTCTGCCGAGAATAAAGAACCGTAGGGATTTAGACCAAGGCAGCTGAAAGGTAAAGAATCAGAGAACAAAAATCCCATCAGCAAAGCACGAAACCAAAAGGCGATGGCGCCGCGGATTCAAGAACCGAACAGCATCCAGGCACGAAGAACAACCGAGATCGCAACCATTTTTAGCTAGGACCAAAACCCGTACAGAATAGGGGATTGGACCCAATATAGCTCAGAGCGCGAAGAACCAGCGAATAAAACCGCATCACCAAAGCACGGAAATCGCGCAAAGTTCCGCCGAGGACCAAGAACGGAGCATCGACGAAACCAGAACAGACGGTGGGAATAGAAATGCCCCGGGGAATGCTTACCACAAGACGGCGAGAGGGCCGCGATCGAGCGAGCTGCGGCGAGGCCGCCGGGCGGGGGTTTGGATTGGAGGGAGGGAGGAAGGGCGGCAGAGAAGGGCAGATCCGCAGATGATTTCGCTCTGGACTGGCCGTCTGGCGTGGCGTGGTGGGGGTGGGGCTAGTTGCGAATTTTGTTTGATCGGGGCTAGATGAGATATTGTGGTAAACCGTGTGCGGTGCGCGTGCGGGTCGGGAGACGAGGGTTTGGGCCAGCTGGACTGGGCCGCATTTGTAATATGGGCCTTATCGAAGATGTCAAAGGGTCGAAAAGACGAGGCAACGCAAGTCAAACGACCAACACAAGCAGAGGGAACTCCCCAAGAAAAAGAGTGGAGGCTTTGCGGACGAGCGACATAAACAGAAACAGTGGTGTGTGTGTGTTTTTAGCAATGATGCAAACAGAGGTGTTGTTGTATCAGCAAATCTGAAACGACCAACGTCTGAAGACTTTGCTTTCAGTAAGAAGCATCAAGCTATCAGTCAGGAAACGAAGTTATTGTGAATCAGCAGCAGGAAACATTACGATCAAGAATGATCACCCTCAGCAAACGAAAGTGGTTGAAACAGGTAATTGACTGTCCAACTATTGTTCAAGTGACACCAACAAGAAGTTTCTGTAGTCAAACATTGATGCTGCAACAAAAACAATCAAGGGGAGGAAAGAGAAAACTCTTTGATATTGGCAGATTGCTCTTGTGTTAAAAAATACGCCAAAACACGTGCAACTTCAAAGTTTATGTGATATATTGCAGACAAATGTAGCTTGCCCAAAATAAAAATTTCAGGCAAAAGCCTCAAGGAATACATCCTAAATCTTCTCATGATATCTAAAACCATTATCATGTACTGGTAGCATCCAACACAACGTTACAAAGCCTGCATATCCCATTCCCGGTCTGACAAATCCCACGTGTCATATACTACTATATTCACAGTTTGATCCTAAAAGGCAAAGCAATTCGAAAAAACCAGATCAGCTGAGTCGAGAAGACCAGCCCCAAAAAACTACAATTTGGTACAAATTACAGTATGGTTGAAGCCCTGCTACAAAAACGAGCTTGACCAAGAGCCTGTTTTACTATGCACGCTGATTGAATCCTTGGCGGTCCAAAGAAGGTTCGCTAATCTCACTCATCTGCTTGTTTTGTTACTTGCATTATGATTAGTCGTGAGATCCTATGCCAGGCATATCTTGGCCTTCCACCCTCTCATAGAAAAGAATGTAAGCCTCGCGCTTGAGAACTTCTTCTAGAGTGACCTGACTGATGATACTATCATTAGCACAAAACCATGAGGAAGAGCAGCTGCTCTGTTGTTGCTGATTTCCAAGCCTTTTTGCTCTGACGTAAGCAACATAGTGTCCTGTTTTCAAAGATTCTGTGCCACTGTGCTCTACAACACCAGCTAGTCGATAGAGAGAATTAACTTTGTCCACAGAACTGAATATTGGAGAAAACAAAACAGTATTAAACCCATGGCTATAAATCATTGTAACGGTGTTATAAAAAAAATAGCATCCAGTTAACTGAACATTGTCAACAAGAAACCTCTATCAGATAAACACCCATTGTCCTTCTCAGGTGATTAATCATCTAACAATGAATACTTCAACAAACAAACATCCTGTTACAGTTTTTTAGTGAATTTATCGGGTTAATATGCAGAGATAGAGAGGAGTAGAATTGTCCTAAATTACATCTATACAAATCAGGGATATTATCCAATTTTCAAGGAAATTACCATACTCTATATGTCTTTCATTTTCATGCACTATGGGAAAGCCGTATTTTTCAAACCCTACTAGTTGATTTGGAAAAGGACAAATCTAATGCTTAAATTCCACATGCTCACAAATGAGAACGCTAAAATATGGATAAAAAAGCACTGACCAACAATGCTATGTGTTCTTAAGTCTTTGTTTGCAGAAGATCATGTATTGTTAAAGCTAGCAGGATTGAACTAAACAAAAAGCTAATGCAACAAAAAACTTCAAACTTGTTAGAACTTAGAACTGCACAGATGTATTATGTATAAGATATTACTGCGAAGAACTATCAGTACCTGGGATCCATGAATCGTCCTACATCAAGATACTCCTTAAATCTCACTGGCACACAATTTTTAAGCCCGCAATTATGATCGGTGCCGGCTCTCTTAAGGTGAAGAGTCAATACGGGTGGCAGTTTGTTAAAAAGATATGTCTGGATACCATCTGCATCCTCATGTTTCTGCTCATTTTTGCCATCTTTCAATTGGCATGCAGTAGAATAGGGTTCTAATTGCTTCATCATGTCCTGATAGATCTGTATTTGTTTGCTAACATCTTCACTATGCTCAGTTCTCAACAGGTCAGTCTGTTTCTCGGTTGGAAAAATACCTTCGTCAAATTCAGGTTCTTTATTGGTTATGCTGCAAGCAGCTGAGTTTTTTTCATAACTCAGCCCTGAACTTCTTCCTTCAGTGATTCTGCCCAATGTTTGTATAATTTGACTCCGTGCATCAGACGCCTGCAGTTGCCTACTTGAAGATTTGCATTCTACTGACAAACTGCTTGGTTCACTAAATTGCTCATTTCGGCATGTTGTCCTGTCTGACTGTTCAGTCTGGTCCCCAAAAGTTGTTGTGTCTTCGTCGGAGCTTCTGACCATCTGCGCCTCTTGTGTACACTTATCACACTGCCATTTTATCGCTTGCTCAAACAAAGATGATAAACAGTCCTCAATAGATAATATTGACTCTGCTGGCATCTCACTCGTTTCCACAGCTTTGGTAGCAGACACATTATGAGGAAGAAGATCAACAGACTTCATTGGCACGTCAATGATCCTTCCTGGAAATTCAAAACTTGAGACCTTGTTCTTCTCAGTCTGCAAAGGATCCTGTACAACATACTTGTTTTGACAGATACGTTGCGCTTCAATAGAATCTGCAGAAGGAAGCATGCAGTATTCAACTTTCTGCGGTGTTAATATCACGAATCCAGCAACAGTCTATATGTTTTCTAGCATCTTTATCCTCCACATTCAGAGTAGCTTTCTTTTGGAGAATCCAAGCACATTGTTAAGTTAAACGACCCTTTGTGGCAAAAATTGTTATACAAAAAACAAGGACTTGACTCCCAAGCCATATTCCAATGATAGTCTTAGCTAGTACACTACAACAAACAACATTGCCATGTTAATAAGGCTGCACATCCTGCTCGCTTCCGTATACACATCCAGTACGTTTTCCTGAAATTTCTTCTGTCCATGTGTGCAAAGGACCCTCAAACACTTTTCTCCATTTAGGCATTTAGCAAGTGTAGGATACCTATTCCAAAAAAAAAAAAAGGAACTCCTTTTTTTTCAAGTTGAGGAATACAGCCTATAAGAACGGCAGTTTCAGAGTGTTCCACAGTTTCCGCGTTATCAATCCACAAAAGAGGTATGATCTAAGACTCTAGACCACCCCCAAGATCTGTACTCAAGGCTTTTGAGTAGGAGCAGGAGAACATATTAACTCACCAACTTCCAAAGGTTTAGGTGTTGCCTCCACAATCACCTCTTTCGATTCTGAACCAAGATGAGAATCATCACTTTCGGCAACTGTTTGCATCTTTTTAAAGTTACTCTGCTCATTTGCTGGAAATAATTGAACAGCAATATTCTTCTGTCGAGATTTGAGACTCTGGCTTGTTTGTGGTGATGGCAGTGGCAGTGGCAGTGGCAGTGGCAGTGACAGTTCAAAGAAGAATTCAGTATGTGAAACTGAGTTAGAACCACATTTGCAGGAGAGTATCTGAGACAGCTTAAACCCAAAAATGGAATTGATAAAAGTAGGAGCATCAATTTGCCTTTCAAGTTTTTTAATTTTCATCTCCTCCATATTCAAACCATCACGCAGGCTTGAAAGCAATTCCTGGCTGTCACTCATACGACCAAGTACAAACTCATCGTTATGCAAGCATACACATGTCCATATTTTCTGGGGGTTCAGCAAGCCTCCTGCAGCACTTGTCTCCTCAAAAAGCTCTGCGAGTGCCAAGGCATAGAGACCCCTATCGTCCGGTGCTAGCAGCCTTTCCCGCAGTTTATCAAGTGCAAGGATGCACTGCAGACTTGCATTCATGTAGCATGTGTTTGCAATATTTGGTATCCCTCTGATAGCATAGTCTTGCATATTACCTGATCGAACTCATGGCTATTGTTGCTCTTGCACCCACGATTGTCACACTTCCTTGCTTTGTCAGATAACATCAACGAACTCAAAATCTCCTTGAGAGCACTGTCAGTGGGGATATGATTGCACATGTTCTTGTTGCGGGTCCCCTCTAGCATCGGCCACGTGTGCTCCATCACTCCTGGAACAAAGGAACACCAACAGAAAAAAGAGTGTTGAGCTCATTAAACCCCAAAACCACAGAACAAGCGAGAACCCTACAAGCGCGGATCATCCAAGAAAGCCAAAAAGTTTTGGGAAATCAGAGAAAGCCCCCCTACATAAATAAGACAAGAAATGAAACACTCCGGCTAGGATTAAGATTCAAGAGCCGATACCAAGAACTGTACGGACCAATGATTGGACCAAAGAAGATCAGTTCAGAGGCCAAGAGCAAACGAAGGGAAGATAAATGGCCGGGGAAAGCATACCTAAAAACTGCGGGTGAGTCCGGAGCACGATCATACGGGCACGCAGTCTGTCTTGGGTATCTGGTAACCATCTGACAACCTCGCGGATCACATCAATTCCAATCACATGACCATCAACCTCAAATTCGACCGGCATTTCCACCTCAGCATTACAATTGAAGCAGTATCCTCTTTCTGCGTCATCATACAGAACATCAACCCAGTGATGCTTCTTCATGGCGTGCGCCCGAGAATGCCCAAACGGGTACTCAATTGCCCCAACCCCACAGCAGAGATGCCGGTTGCATTCCACGCACATCAAGATACTGCTCTCCTCGGGCCGGTGCTTACGGGGGCCCTCGGCGTCCTCGCGCCGACAACCAGCGCACGTCCCTGCTTTCTTCTTGGATAGCAAAGACACACCCAACCTCCTGCGATCACCGTCAGTGAGGACGTGATCGCACCGGTTGTTGCCGCTGGTCTCCGCCGCATCCAGCTCTATCAGATCGCTCGCAACCGAAGCCAGCAGGTCCAGGCGCGGAGACTTCGATTTCCGCGGGTTCTCTTCCAGCTCCCCCTTCGGCGGCGCCTTCTTCCCCATCGCGGCTGGAGCGAAGGAACAACAAGAAAGAAGAGCCGTGTTAGTTAGTCCATTAAACTCCAATCCACCAAAAACACCAAGAGCGCTGCGGAATGCGTACGACCCAAGAAAGAAATAGAGGCGGGGAAACAGGAGGAAAATCCAAGAAAATGTCGAGAAATCGAGCATTTCGCCGAGGATCAAGAACCGTACGGACGGGGAATCAATCAAGAACAACCGAAATCGCAGCCATTCTGACTAGGATCAAGAACCGACGGGCCAGGGAGTGAACCAAGAAACCCGGAAGGTCTCGAACCAGAGGATTGGGGGAAACGAAACCAGTCAAGAAGAGGCGCGAAACGGAAACCATTCTGGCGGGCGAGGTGGGTCAATTCAAGACCGGCGGCCACGGATTTCGGGATCCGAACCAGGAAAACACCAATCGACCGAGCGACGAAGAAGCGAGCCGAGGGGGAAGGCTTACCGGAAGACGGCAAGGGGCGCTCGGGTTGAGGCGGGGAGCGGCCCGGCGAGGCGGAGAGGGGAGGAGAGGTTTGGAGCGGAGGGCGGCAGAGAAGCAAATGATTTCGCGCTCGTTGGTTTCTTTTGCTGTTGGGGGCGGCGGGGGGATTTGTGGGGAGGCGGGCCAGAAGAGGCAGGCGGTGTTGTTTCTTGGGCTGCAAGGGCCCAGCCGCATTTGCCAGGCCCAGGCCCTTCTGCCAGGTTTATTGACTGATGGTGTCTGATGCAGTCATAGCCATTGACACATCCTAAAATAGTAAAATGTACAAAAAAGACACATCCTACAAAGCCACGGATTATCATGTTGAAAATTAGGGGGAAAACCACATGTAGATCCTACAAAGGCATGGATCATTTCTGGAATATATGGACGTTTGAAGCTTGCATCCAAAGATAGACACAAAGTGCTTTTAAAAAAAAAGAATAAGAGAAAAAAACACATTTTCTCATTAAATTAAAACAATTAATGGGTTGCATCTAGTCATGGTGCTCTTATTGGCGACTCACCCTAACAGCTTACATTTGAATCCCATTCCGCAATGAGTACTAAAATTCTAGCCATGCCAAATATTGATTGCAATGCAAAAGTAATTAGAAACAAGCATTCTCAGCTCAGATTTGAATTTTTTTTCTAAAAAAAAAGCACAAATTTGGTGTTGCCAGTCGCCACCGGAATTGGTTCGTACGTAATGCATGCGGCGCATGCCTATATAAGGCAACACATCGGCCTGTATCTGCTCCCGTTCGCCTCCATTTTTGTTCCTCCGAGCTCCTGTCCCTCTCTCTCTATGCGCGATGCATACCTTTCGAAAGGGTGTCGTCCAAGGGCGTCTTACTGTCTAACGAGTTGTGTTCATTGTCAAATTCCTGCAGAATTCAGGCTAGTCCTCAAGGTAACGCATACCATTTCTACTGGTTTCTCATACTCTTGGAATTGGATCCATATCCATGCACGTTCTACATCTGGCTTTGTGTTTCCATGCTTGCAATTTGGGGCCATTTTGCATACAATCGTATATTCGATGGATCACACATTTGTCGATTCAAATACAGTAACAAAGCAATGGCCAATTATTCGTGCCAGCCGTTCTTTTTTTTCTTTTTTGAAGAACAGATGCTCTAAATAGATCCTCTTCTCTTCTAAATATAAGCACCTGCAACGTGACTGTGATGGATGAGCAATATTATCTGTTCATTTTTCCACAGGCCGGAGGACCTTAGGAAGAGGAAGAGCAACAGATCAAGAGCAGCCGGCAGGCCCAAATTAAGGATCGATCGAGCATGGAGGAGAAGAGGAAAAACCTGCTCCGGAAGCTGACCATAATCTCGATCCCATTCGTGTTCGTGGCGATACCCTCCGTGGTGATCATCGTGGGCATGCTGTCCCCGCACGCGGCGGAGCCCCGGGAGGACTCGTCGCCGGCGCCGCCGGGGATGAACCACTCGGTGTCGATGCTGAGCACCATGACAGGTGGCCAGATGATCCTCAGCTGCCGCGCCGACTTCTCCGGCAACTGGGAGTACTTCCACTACTTCATCCTCGACCCTTACAAGCCCCAGCAAGCGTTCTTCCAGCCACAGGCAGACCCTTACGTCATCTTCTGCAAGTGGGGGTACATGGGCAACTTCCTCCAGGACGTCGTCGTCTTCAACAGCAGCGCCGCCTGGGCACCGCAGTGCCGCGTCGACAATGGCGGATGCCGCTACCTGTTCCAGGACGGCCACATGTTCCTCGTCACCGGGAAGCACGACGCCAGCGGCCATGTCCCGGAGGCCAAGGTGTCGGAGGAGCAGGAGGATGAGACCGGGTCGCCGGCTCCGGCGCCGGGACCAGGCTTGGCTCCGGCATCAGCACCGGTACCGGCACCGGCATCGACTCCGGCGGCCTTGCCTCCGGGCGCGGCGAGGATGAGGAGGGAGAAGAAGCTGGTCGGCGACGTGCTGCTCAGGGAGTGCCGGCACGTGCTCTGGGTGTTCCCCACCATGTGCCAGAAGAAGCCGCACCACCATGAGTACGTCGGCAAGATCATCGGCCGGTGGCGGTGGTGGTTCAACTACTAGCTCGGCGAGCAGCTTAGTTGCCATCGATGGCGCCCGTTCCCGCCAAGCATTCAGATGGGCAGATCGGTGGCGTCGCGTGGCGTGGTGCAAGAAGATTGAATTCTTCAACGCCAACGCGCGCACTAAACGAAACAATGTTACTGTAACTAACAAGGACACGATGTGTAGATACAGACAACTGAATCTGAATTGGGTGTGGCTCAAAACTTGTACAGTGTACAGATTGATAGGAGGAACTGCTGTCAAGTTCATCCAATGACAGGAAGGCAATTGGGGATTCAGAATAACTCTTCTGCTTCTGTTGGAAACCGTGTATAGTAGTATACATCAGCAATTTGACATTGATCGTATCCTTACCACACATCTGTGTATACAGGTACAGCAAAAAAATATCCTATGTCACGGGGCAAGTATATCACTTGATCATCAGATTAGGATGCTGGGCAAGGGGAGAAGGCCAGAGGTCAGGGAATGTGACTGATCAACAAAAGGATCGGGCTAGCAGGAGGAACTAGAAGGATGACGGGCAAGGACAGGGATACAGCGTGCTGTTACAATGGCGGGTAGAAATATGATGAAAGAGAGAACCCGAGGAAGAGGAGGCCTCCGATGGTCGCTACCGTGCCCTGAGATATCTTGGACGCCAGCATGCTGCCACCCACCACCGCGATCGAGGTGCAGATTGTGTGCCCCAAGGTCGCTCCAGTAGCGACACCAACAGCATTTTTGTGTGTTGCCAGCTGCATTTAGGGAGAATGCTTGAAGTTCAGTTAAGAATTTAGATGAACAAGGAAGTGCTTGATGAGGTAACTGAACCATACCACAATCGTGGCTATCTGACTCCGGTCACCCCACTCCGCCAGGAACGTCAACACAAATGACTGAAACCAAAACAAGTCATACATAAGACCACTTAACAAAGTGCAGCATCAGCAATTAAAAAGAAAGAAAATGACTGCATAAGATTTTTCCACTCATCCCAAATCAGATGCCAGTAAATGTAAGTTTCTGAGAAATGAGAAGGGAGGGAAATCTACCTCCAAGAAAATAGGAGTGCAGAATCTCGAGAAAACACGTCTAAATGTCGACTTCCCTTGACCCGCCTCTAGCTTTTCCTCTACCTGTTTATGTTAAAGAATAACTAACATATAAGCTGAACAGTTACTTTAAAAAAAGCAAAGATAAGCTGAACAGAGAGACCATGACAACTAACAGGCCACTGAAACCAGTGCGCACAGTAGAAACGCGCAAAATATTGGAATTAACTATAGAGTAAAAAATGGTATCTTGCCAAGTAACGAGTAGTTGGTTGTCTTACTCTTGATTTCAACAATTAAATTTCAACTTTCAAGCACAGTATGATCCTGAATAGTATGGTTAGGAAACTCTGATCATTATGGACTAAAATGTCTTCTTTACACTATATCTAGCACAGATGGATGCTGCTTATAATGTAAATGAAAAGAGGGTGGAGGTCTGATGCAAGAAATTACACATACCTCTTCTATTTCCTTTTTCTGTGATGCCTTGGAATCTGACCTCCAGGCGATATACAGCAGCCGTAGCCCAAAGAATGCATAAAGGACTGAAACACAAAAATAACAAAAGAGGGGTAAGACATTGCTGAATGAAGTGCATGTTGCAGACTTACAGGCCTACAGTGGTAGAGAAAAATGATTTTCAGATTACATGCCATATCTCAGAAATCAGGGATTAAAAGTATTTCTTTTCAAAAGAATATTTACAAACACCATGAGAAGACCTTTAAGTTTCAATATCACTGTAGCAACTTTTAAATTAGTTTTCCTTGCACAAATTCTTTGCTTCCAGTATTGAAATTCGAAATTGCTCTGATAATTAGTACTCATTTATAAAGGGAGTGGCCTAGCAAACATATGTATTCAGTAATGACTATGAATTGAAAGAACCTAGAAGTTGATCTGTTATGTATACCTCTCAATTGCAATCGAGAGGCACTTGGATCATTGGATGCTACAAAATTTAGCAACATACAGGGGAAAAGCACAAATTTTCAATTCTAGTTTGAGCAGGTCCATCTATGCAAACATCTAGTGTGCCAGTTCTTCAGGTGGTTCCGGGACTGACCAAACAATCAGAAGTTCATACTACTCATTTCTTCTGATGATTAGATCATTATTACCCAATCTCTAGGTGTAACAAGGTAACAGTCAGATTGGCCATACCAGTAGCTGCACTATTAGTGTGCTTCCTCGAAATCAAGTTCGGAACGATTCTGCCTAACCCAGTTGACAACACCTGAAACAAGGCACAAGCAAAGCCCAGAGAAGGATCAGAGTTAGACCAAAACTTGAATCCATTTTAGTCCCACCAGAGATACGCTGCAAAAGCTTCAGTTTCACCTACTGTCATAACGACCAGCGCCGACAGCGCGCCAGAGAGCACCGTCGACTTGGGGTGCCGCATCGCCATCAGTGCTGCGATGATGAACGTCTCATCGCCAATCTTCAGTCGAGAAAACACAGAGATTCAGAAGCAAAGCCTATGGAGAACACAACGGCGTCGCGGTGACCTCACTCGCTCACCTCGCTGACAACGATCATGGAGAGGCTAGCGAAGAAGGCGTCCAAGAGCCCCAGCCCCAGGTCCTGCTCCCCCGTTGCGGCCCCGCGCGACCGCGCCGTGTGGAGGAACATCTGACAAGGAGAAAAAACATACGGGAGGGCGCGCGGTCAGAGATGGACCAACCAAACCAAGTCTCCAGAGTCGATGCTCTGGTTCGTTCAGACTTCGAAGCACGCAGTGTGCCCGTCCCTCACCTTTGTGCGGCGGTCCAGGCGGGCGGCGCCGGCGCCGGCGCCGGTGGCATTCCCAGCAGCGCCATCGGCAACCTGACGACAGGAACGCAGAACACGGAACGCAAGGGTGTCAGAGCACTGCAATGGGAGGAAACGAGAGAAGGACGGGGAGGAAGTGGGAAATGCTGACCTGGTCCGCGGCGGCGGCGGACACGGAAACGCAAACGGAGAGTGCGAGGACGACGAGGAGGCCCGCCGCGGCGGCGCGCCCGTGCGACATGGCGACGGGGCGGAAGGCGAGGCGAGATCCGCGCGGGGGAGCTGTCGGCGCGGCGAGGCGAGGCGAGGCGGGGGCGAGATCTCGGAGGAGGAGGAGTGGCGGCCTCGGACACGGAGGGGGGCAGCCAGCCGGGCGTCCCGCGTGCGGCGTCGGGATGGCCGAGGAGTTAAGGAAACAGCGGGAGGGAGGCGATGGGCCCCACACCCGTCTCTGTCCGCGTTTCCTCACCGTGCCATTCCATCCAGCATTCCAGCCTGTCGCCGCCGACGCGCCGTGGCGAGCCGACTGCCCCCTTCGCCTCCATTTCTTTTCTTTTCGTTTCAGACAAAATCCAGCCCCGTTTCAAGAAAACGAACAAGAACAATTTGTTTCTTTTGGATTTTGACGAATTTTTGAGAGACAATATGCTATTTCTAATTAAACTTTTGTAAAAAAAAAGTATTGCTTGAGGGGAAACAGGAATTGGAAAGTGCGTGTGCGTACGTAGAATCCACGATGTGTTTAAAATGTCGAAAATTTTGTGAATCCTTCTCTCCTTTTTTAGTGTCTCGTGCACTCGAATTGAGTTGGCGTACGCCAAACTTCCGCCGAACCTGCTACTCAAAATATTTTCTTTTATGCGCCCTTTGACGTTTCCGTTAGGTTGGATCTCACTCTCTCACGCGACGATGTTGACCACGCGCGTGCACACGTGAATCTGCGATGAATCTGGTGATCCTCACACCGAAGGTGCCGGGAGCATCAAAGAAAAAGGAAATTGCTTTGACTAGGTTTACGGTGCTTATTGCTTCTTGGAGTGTCAACTGAATCCCCAATCCCTGGATACGCAACGACTTATACGTACTTGTTGGACCGTGATGAACAGTTAACTACCTGCAGGTTTATGATTCTTCACCGGCCAATGCATTTGATGCCTCATGTCTGTCTAAAAATTGGATCCCATTTTCTTGATTCTATGTGTTCGCCCACTGACAGCCAGAGTATACATGTCATTCCTTGGCATCAGGATTCAAGAATGAGTACTCGCTCAATCCATCCAACTTTTGGAGCTGACTGGCCTTCTAGGACGACGCCAATTCTTATATAATAAATCTACCAAAAGACACTGACATGAAAACCTGCAGTTATATATTTTTTATACCATTTCCTGGATCCTGCCACATCACTAATCTGAACTTATGTCACATGATTTTTTTAGACAACTTATATCACAGTGACACCTTTTCGAATATTAATAACACTGCAAAGTAACAGAATTTGAGGGACATGGGTGCTGCTGGTGCACCTTTGGAACTGACCACGCCAAAGTAATAAGATTATCAGATCAATTTCACTCAGACAACATAAACATTGAAAACAATAACTCTTGGCAACAACCTCGGTATGGCTGTGTAGCAGCATCGATACGAAAATTTCATCTTCCGGTAAAGGAAATGACCCGAAAAAAGCTAATAATTAATAAATATGTTCAAAATGGTCGCTCAAGGGAATACTCTATTTAACCATAGTCATAAAAAATGTTCCTGACAAAAAGAAGAAGGTGAGGGTCGATCACACGGGGATTCAAAGAAGAATGTACTTGCAAGAAGAGAAGACCAAGTTACAACTACGAACACCATTCGATCTGTACTCTCTAAGGCCAGGGGTCATCTAGATCAGGCTTCTTGACAAATATCTGATTGTAGTCAGGCCGCGACATCTGCAGCAAAATTCATTCAATAATCAGTGTTAGAGAAAAGTTCCAAAATCAGATAAAACAATATGCAAAGCTATGGTGCATTCATCTATATTGAGGTAACTAAATCACATAAGGGAATGATTTACCACTGGGCCATACCAATGTAACGTGTAGGCCTCCAAATCAAACAATCTGGATAACTAAACCAAGTAAATACATAATACGATTATGTCTATGCCAAATAGTGTTTTCTACTAGACCACTAGCATCATATGCCAGGACGGCTTACAACAGGTTTATTAAAAAAAATACACTAGCATTCTACATGTTCTTGAGAATGCGTTCTACCCGCCATTCAATCAAAACTGAAAATTTCAAGTTGTGTGGAGGAGGGTATTTGCATTCAGTAGGCGGTAGGCTACTATAAATCACTTCATGGCAATAGCTATGTCTCCAAAGCATATTTATCCAGATGGCCAAATCACATGAATGCATATGAAGTCAAAACTAGTGGTTTCTGCCAAACAATCAAACAGGAGAAATTCTAAGTAGAAATATGTATAGTGCACAAAAATTCTCAAATACCACCATTGTACCCTTAAATCTACACCAGGAGAAATTCTAAGTTTTATGGATGACGGGTATCTGCATTACTAAGCCATGTTTGCATACCTTGTGTGATTTCACCCAAGTCCTTAACGACCATTTAACACATTCATATTCGAATGGAATTGTGTACTACAAAAAATCATGGCCACGCAGTAGCAAATTGACAAAAGGCGCCATGCGAATTGGACAACTACGCTATTCTGTCCCATTCATTCAGGTGAAGCTGAGACGTTCAGAGGAGTGAGACTGGGTTGATGTGGGTGCTTACGAGGTCCTTAAAGAGGAGGAAGGCGACGAGGAAGAAGAGGACGAAGAGGATCTCGAACTCGGCGAGCCGGACGAAGCGGAACACCTTGTCCACGGCCCTCGTCAGGAGCCCCGGTCGTCCCCTCTCCTCCCGCCCCCGCGCCGCTGCTGCCGCATCGCTCCCGGTCACCCGCCGATTCCCTCTGCCTCCGCCGGATCCACAAGAGGTCAGCGTCACCGAAGACCAGGCACGTCCCTTGCGATCGAGGTGGGAGAATAGGGGGGCGCAGGTATCGGATCTCCGGCCGTCTGGCGGCGTGGTGCGCGGCGAGGGGAGGCCCCGATCGGTCAATCCCAAGGTGACCACGCGCCGCCGTGATCGGTGGAGAAGAGAGGAGGGGAACTAGGGAAGGGAGTAGGAGAGAACGGAGCCTCTCCAAGTGGGAAATGCGTAGCCCTTGTCCGTTGGATGCCGATCAGACGGTAGATAAAAGATGAGAGCGTCTAGCCGTGAGGACTGAACTAGAGGGAGAGAATGGACAGTAGTGCACCTTCAGATCCTAAAATAATTTGGATGCATGAATTAATGAATTCCGTACAAGTTCAAAAGAAAAAAGAGGTTGGATTAGGAACAAAAAAATGTATGTGTGTCGCAGGGATATTTGAATTTCACATGAAAAACTTTGGGATATGGAAAATGCAAAGGAATGCATGAAACTGAAATGCACTCTGCATACATTCCTTCCCAGAACTATCCTTCAGGTTTGCAGTGACCTGAACATGCTTCTCATGAAATAGAACAGGATAATGATGCACAAGCCACTTAGACTGCAACGAATTGGCGTAGCTTTTGTGCAAGAAAAGAACACAGCACAGCCGAAGAGCTGTGCACTTATTCGCCCCAAGAAATGGCATTGCCATGTAGAGAGAGCCTCATGAATAGTCAAGTACGAGTAAATGCATTCCTCTGAATTACCCCCTCCAGTAGAGAAGTACACGGTAAAGAGCAATAATTTTCTAATTTCTGGTGCTCTGAAAAGAATGACCAGAGAATAGTTCATGACTAGAATACATTTACAAAATACAACTAAAAGGAAGAAAAAAGAAAGAAGAAATTCCTCTAGGGAACTGACTAAACCAAGGTGTTACTTTGTATGATTCTGAGAAGGCGAGAACAGGTCAATGCATCAGGTTATCCATTTCGAGGTGACTTGAGCTCGCTGCCTGGGTTTCATGGGAGTTTGGGACAAGTTTCTCTTCTTCATGTTGGAGGAGACGGTTGGGCTGAAATAAACTTGACTCTTTTGTGAAATGGCTGCAGCCTGTAGATGTGGTTTCCTCAAAGGGATGAATGTATGCGACTTCGAGGGGACTCCTTTTGACGATTCAACACTTTTAGGTGAGTCCCATTTGTTATGATTCACAAAACTTTGGGATCGACCAACTACCTCGGCCTTCTTGTCCTTTGGACTTGGAATGTTCCGGCTTTCCCTTGTTTCAGCAGAGTACATTGTCTCCTCCCCACTGCTAAAGCCGCCCCTCTCATCTCCTAATTCAGACATTGCTAGGGGGGACGAACTGGACTGCACCTCGCTCCAGCAATTTTCCTGGTAAGCAACATTATGAAGAGTGCCACAGTTGATTTGAACATTAGATGGATGTGCTCCATGTGGAGCTGGCCTGTTTGCCTCATTCTTGTTCTCATCGGGCATCATTTGCTTCAAGGGAAGCGGTAGGCGAATAGATCTTGAGTGCCCAGGAGGAAGGCTAGTATCCATAAGTGAATCAGCTTGGTCATTCTTAGGTTTGCACATTTTTGAGGTCAGCTCATGTTGCCCATGGAATGAATGCGAGACAATTGAATCATTTTCGCCATGTGAAATCTTGGCAGATGCTGAGCTGCATGCTCCATGCTGCCATGTTGGTCTTGGTGGTATCTGTGATGATGACAATACATCACCACCCTCTCGCTCAGTGGTCTTAATATAATGAAGATGACCAAAGGAAGAACGCCCACTTCGTTCTCCGGAGGTTGTCAATCGTGCAGGAGTCATCATTGGCTTGCTAACATCTTCTATGCTACCATTCCAGTGTTGTTTTAACCATTCACATACTGCAGGGATAGGAATCCCAAACTGTGTAGGCACATCCTTTCTTGACGCGTGAAGCACAGTTGATGATGCAGAAGCATATCCGTTAGGTGTAGAAGGTGCAATTTTCATGGGATCACAGACCATAAAAGCAAGATTTCCATGCATATCAAACCCAGCAGATCCAGGACGCCACAGCACGTCATCAGTTGAGAACTTTATAAGGTTGTCTGTAGCTATTACAACCTTTCCTTCGCCAACAGCTAAATCCTTTCTATTGTGTCCCAGAAGCAAAACTGTACTGCCAAGGTCCAAGCTGGGGTTCAAGCAAGTTTTTAGGAATTGAGGCTCTTGCCCATGTGAACTCGAGCCATCAGCCACGACATCAATACCAACTATTGTAAGGTCAAGAATAGGACTGGTAATAAAGAACCTGAAATGAAGACATAAAATGTGCAGCAGTAAGTAACCTGGCAAAGCATGAGAGACAAAGCACCATTCGAGTTCTTATACTTTTTTAGCTTATTCAACCAACGACAAGGAGAATAAATGCCATATATTTTCTTCTCTCTGTGACCATTTTTTAAGATTTTATTTATATCCTTTATCTTTTTGTTAAAAAAGGAGTTTCCTCTGTTATTATTGAAAGCAATTTTATATCCTTTCATCATTCCATACAACTGATCATTTGAATGTGTTGGACAATAGTGTTCCAGAGGAAAATCCAGGTTGATACCATGTTGAGTTAAGAAAGCATTAAAAACATGTCCTGTGCTCATCAATCAAATGAATCTTGCAAACCAAGGACCACTTTTCAGCAGATATTGTTTCCCGCAGATTCTAATGTACCCATTAGCCAACCAGCAATCTAATCTTGCAAAGAATTTATGTGATCCTGTACAGAAACTGAAAGGCAATCCAGCGCTAGGCTTAAAAGTTATCCACCTATTGCACAAACCAGCATTAGTTACCCGTCCGTTACAAAAAGGGAGCAGAGCTTTCTAATTTTATTGTCAGACAGTTAGGCTGAGTGCGTGAGTCCGTGAGCATACATGTCGTTACATTGGCCCATCCCATATACTAGTAGATCTCTAGCCTCACGAATCAACAAGGCAGCATAATGCATTTATACTGGCTATACATGTTCCTTACCAACCAAACAAAATGAAAATCCTATCCCCACCCGCATGTAATACTGTTGCTAGTTGCCACATAACTAAGCGCAACCATAAAATCTGAAGATTATCCGAGTTCATCACTACAAGCGCAGAATAATCTCCTGAACCACATGGAACTCAACCCCAGCACAATGTGGCCCCGACCCCAGTTTCAAACTTCCAACGCAAACAAACCCCTTTTCTCAAATGCAATTCAGCCGTTGGCCCGTTGCTAGATAAATTCACCAAAAAAATATGAATAAAATGCTCCTGGGAAATGGGAATTGATAAGAAAACTACCAGCCTTCAATTCACTGGAAAAAAAACTTTTACACCACGGTCAAGGTCACGGACTACGGATACACATCACAGTATCACACAACCAGGTTCGAGTGCAGCACAAAGAAATTGAAGAAAGTGGTGAACTTTCTAACCCAAAATCCAATCTTTTCATGCGACATTGGACTATCAAGAGATTCCTAGGGATGAACTCGCCCCAGAAAAAAAAAATCAAATCGACTGACACCACATCGCACATTCAAACCAAACGAAGGGGGAAGTTAAACAAGGAAGGCCAAGAAATGCGTTATTACCTCTGAGGCATCAGGCGAGCTAGGAGGCGGCCGTGGCTGAGCCGGACCTCGGCGGCGCCCGCCGCGGCGGCCGAGGGGATGGTGCCGTGCGTGGTGAGCAGGAGGCCGCGGTGGATGAGGAACCCACTCCCGCCTTTGCCTCCAGCTCCCCCTCCTCCTCCTCCCCCACCACCGCTGGGGAAGGATACGGCAGCTACGGCGGCGCCCTTCGCGGCGAGGAGGCTGGACTTGATCCGCTCCAGCTTGGCCCCGCCGGAGCAGAAGCACCATCCGGAGGCGTCCCTCAGGACCCCCATCTGGCCACGCTTGCCCTTCCCCTGCTTCTGCTGCTGCTGCTACTCCGGCAAGCGGCGGCGGTCCACGGACGGCGACGCCGAGCCGCTCGTGTGGACTCGTTTTGGTTTCGTGCTGAGGGAAGGGGACGGGAGTCGTGGCCTCAAACACCGAACGTGACACAGGATGCTCATGTCAATGTCCTGTGTGATTATTGCTCCTTGACTCCTTTGTTTCTTCCTGGGATACTCACATATGGTCATCAGGTCATGTGACCTTGCATAAAACCTCTTGCCTCCTATTTTTCATCAACCATAAACAATTTTTCGAATGGCCCTACCACGGTACAACCTCAACTGCGTTTGTCAAGCTCTCATTATTATAGGCTCAATGGGCAAGTTTTCATTCCAATAAAATCCCTCAAATTGATGTTTGCTTTGGTTTCATTTTGTGCTCGAAAGAAGCTTGGCCGTGTTTAGTTTCCAAAAGTATTTTTTACTTCCTATTCATCTCCCTCACAGAACACGCATCCCCCAAAATTCCTTTTTCCTTTTTCCTAATCATCCCCCTCATATAACACGTATCCCAGAAAAAAAGTACTTTTTCCCAACCACAACTAAACACGGGACTTTGCAGCCTAGAACATTTGATTAGTTTCGTACCTACGGAGAACCACGGGTTAAATTGAAACTTAAGTTATAAAACTCATGATGCGATGACACTTATCTAGCTATTATTTCAACTAAATGAGAAGATTTAGTCGTGAACAAACTCAGATTGACGTCTCGCTC
The DNA here is from genome assembly GCA_015342445.1 of Digitaria exilis. Classification (NCBI taxonomy): domain Eukaryota; kingdom Viridiplantae; phylum Streptophyta; class Magnoliopsida; order Poales; family Poaceae; genus Digitaria; species Digitaria exilis. The sequence goes on from JACEFO010002897.1 coordinate 21,822, forward strand.
CATGACATAGTACACCTTGCTTTTCAGTCAAAGCATAATTGTTTATTGGGTTTGAGAAAAAATAGTGGTTATGTATAGTACTTCGACTAGCTGTAAAAAAAAGTCCATCTGGCATTTGACGTCGATGTCGAGGAATTGCATGCAGTGCAACGTTAACCTATGCTGAGTAAAAGGTGGGCCCCAATCGTCACAAGCACATCCTTTCTCTGTGCATTCACTTTGGCCGTTGTGAGGGCACCCACAGTGTTACATAAAAATAATACTTTATTCTTTTCTATCTTGGTTGGAGGATCGTTTTTCTCATTGCAACTGGGAGGCTTCATTCAAAAAAGCAAGCATCGGGCAATATAGAAGCGTCGATGCTCAGTTTCATTTATATACTATAATATCGTTTATTCGTGTATGACAAAGGAGGTAGGAACACGTTGCTCTAGACTTATTTCTTTGGCAGTCTGGGCATCAGTGAGCATGTTGTAGAAAAAACAAACTAGACATCAAGGATAGTTGTCAGTTGACATGATGCACTTCGTGTACTCGGAAGATAATATTTTATTCATCCACAATATGCTTAAGGCTTATTTATTATTGAATTTCTATTCTCAGCATATAACTCAAGATGATCAATTCTGAATGAGAAGGATCGACTCTTGCCCAACACCGATGCATCTACTTTACTCGCAAGTCTGGTTTTTTTTTCTCAACATCGGCTCTGCAATGGGCTGCCTCGACCTCGATGATGGAATCTTCTCTTTCTTGTGTTTAGAATAGCATATATGCAACACGGTAGGTAGTCTTATGTAGCACCATTGGATAAACTCATGTGTTTATTTACGTGGAAGGTTGCTTTTAAAAAGAAAGTTTCAATTAAATTTTCCTCGGTGATTTTTTTTTGCCATGGAGTATCTCGTCTTCATCAATATTCAACAACTCCCTCTATTTTTAAATGCATGATATTTTAAAGCAAATTAATTAGTTTTTTTAAACAATTAACTTATCCAAAAAAACATTAGTGTTAAAAATGAATGGAAATTTTTTATTCTACCTGATACAACCTACACTCACACTCATAAACATATGCAACAGAGACCCAATAGGTTGACCTATATACCTTAAGGATGTAGCTTTTTCTCACTAACACCTTAAATTGGATAAATTGTTTGGCCTTGTCGCTACTTGGAGCGATAATCCGGTTGTTGGACGGATTGTTCTTGCACTCCGTTTTGTTTGGAAAAATTTAGATATATACCATTAAAAGATCACAAAGTTGGATATATACCATTGGACCCATATATAATTGACTCATGGAATCCCACGTAACCCCCAAATACCCGTCCGTATACGCGCAAGGCGCCTGTAAATTTGAGTAACCATCAATTCAAAGCTGGTCTAATCCAAATTTGTACTTCAACATATTGGTGCCTCTCATATTTTTGTATCACACTCGTCTTCTCCTGTCAAGCAAGCACACACTCTGCTCTGACCTCAGAGAGATGCACAGCTGCGCTAGCCCGTTTCTGTTTCACATCAGCTCGCGAACAAAACCCAGAATAGCCCGTTCCCCCCAACCCTAGATAGATCGAATTCTCTCTCGATCCCTTCTTCCCGCACCTCCCCGTCAGAGCCTCCCTCGCGGATCCTCCCCCTCGTCCCGGCCGCCGTCCCTTTCCACCCGACGGATCCGGCTGGCCAGCGCAGGAGGCCTGCGGCTCCCCTCCGACCCGACGGTGCGGGCCCCGCAGCTGCGGTGTGATTGGGGTGGTTCTTCTTCTCCAGGTCCGAGATCAAAGGTACCCGGGAGCTGCGGTTCCGTTGGGTTGCCGAACAATTTGGCGGAAGCGGAAGCAATTCGGTGGTTCAGCTGGCGCCCCCCATGCCCCACGTTAAGGCAGTCCCTGCTACCATCGGCGCGGGCGCGGTGCCCGGTGGGTCCTCAGGCGGCGACGGCGAGGTGGAGGCGGGGTTCGCGAAGCTCCAAGGCGAAGACTTCGAGTACTACATGCAGACGTACTCCATCATGCTGGGACGCAACAGCAAGAAGTCGACGGTGGATGTGGATCTCTCGAGCCTCGGCGGTGGCATGAACATCTCCCGCCACCACGCCCGGATATTCTACGATTTCCAGCGCCGCCGGTTCGCTCTCGACGTCATTGGCAAGAATGGGTGCCTAGTTGAGGGTGTTCTGCACCTTCCCGGGAGCCCACCTGTTAAGCTTGATTCGCAGGACCTGCTGCAGATTGGGGACAAGAAGTTTTACTTCCTGCTGCCGACGCGGTCCATCTTTGCCTCGGCTGCTGCTGCTCGGCATGCTCCGATTATTCCACCGCAGCTCCCTCCACCGTCGTATGCACGACCGGGGCGCCCTCGGTTGTCTGAATTTCACGACCGCTCCTTTGAAGGTGATTATGGCCGGGAAGTTGATGACATTGGGAATGGTATCGGTGAAACTGGAGCGAGGGGAAAGTTGGTAAAGAGGAACAAGAAGTCCTCTGGAGAGTTGGACATCTATGGTGGGCACAGAATCAATGTCGAAGCAATTGGAACGCTAGGTGAAGGTGGGGATTCTATACTATCTTTATATGATTTATTTATGTTTCTTCATCCTCTTGTTTTCTTGTTATTATAAAGGCATATATAGTAAATGGTGTTTGTGCTTTGACAGTAATTCAATCTAGTGGTATCACATACTATATATGGATTTATCAACAATCCATATTAGTTGATGACTGGAAAATACAAAATCTAACAAAAAGTGCAGTTACGGAAATTTTGTAACTCTTAACTGTGATGATGGATCAAAAAAATACTTTCTTTACAAGGATAAAGCATTTTTTTCTGGATGCTAATGCAGATCCCTTGTAAAAAACATTTTTTATCCCCCCACCCCCATATGAGGTTCCAGCAATCTGAATGCATTATCTGTGTTATTCTTAATAATATAGTACATCATAAATTTTTAATAGCAGCTAACTCTTTCATGGATTAAGAATCAGTACATCATGTGATGAAAATTGTCAATCCTTCCATCCATTTATCTGTTTGCAATTGTAGATCTCCAATTGGACACTTGCTGAATCCTGATATTTAAGAAACTTTTTATTCACAGTACAGAAATAGTTCATTTCATTTGTACCTCACCTGCCTTCTTCTGTTTTTGCAGACAGTAGATCAGAAATAAGATCAAGGGGTGACAGGGATATTGACAACCAACAAATCCTTCAAGCAGAAGAGAAGGAGGTCGTGTCATCTGTTGCCACAGTGTTATCTGACCTCTGCGGTCCTGGAGAATGGATGCCTATGGCAAAACTCCATACAGAGGCCTGTTATTGGAATTTCGATGCTAAACTCGAAGCTTTACATTTCTCTCTGATTAGTCCAAACTGTACCCTGTTACTTAATCAACGGAATCATCAAAGCAGATCTTTTATAATGTGTTTGTAAACCAATGGGAATGGAACATGTCACTATAATTAAGGAAAGGAAACTCTGATTGAAATAACTGATAACATGAATAGACTACGGGAAACCTCTAACATGTAAATCAAATGTTAGCTTACCCTGTAAATTCAAACTAAATAATCAAGATCATGGGCAGCAATAGGATCTGGACTAGGCTGAGATTATGTCGCCTTTTGCTATATGTTGTGTTAGCGGTCATTGGCTTGTTGCAAAACTTTGCTTGAGTTGTTACGAGCTGACCTGAGAAAACTATCAGTCTCATTATTCGATTTTCTGCCTCTAGACTACGAAGTATAAACCTGCAGTATATCAATACACTCATTTGTCCGCTGCATCTAGACCCATTACACTAACATCGACATTGTTAAGAGCAGCATTCATGCACACAGTATGTTGTCTGTTTAGACTGTTGTGGATGTCAGCATGGCCCCAACAACAGCAGCAGCAGCAGCAGTTGTGCAGAATACTGAATCAGTCATGTAGCACTGAGCTACTGTGTGGCAAGGTCCTGTTCACAATATGTCTAGTTTATGGATGATGATTTTTAGTTGGATTATTTGCTTTTAGATACACTCCGCATACTATGATACTAGTGAATTTTCATAGGGTTTGTGTCAAGATTCAAGAGAAGCCATCCCTGAGTCATCACAATGTATCTGCTAGGAAGCAGGCAAAGAGGGCACTGGTCAATCCAGTCCCCAATAATTTTCCATTCCAATTTTTGTTCTCATTTCCCTGAACACGATAATCCCCTTAAAGTAATGTGATGTGCTGGCTAGGTTCTCAGATGTAGGAGTGATGTAGTTCACAAATTAAGGGGGAAAATCAGACTGATGAGTACAGTATAACCCATGCCTTCCATTTCTGTATTTTGTTTTGTGCTGGGCTCGTACTGTGTAGTGTTCCAGCAGCTAAAAAGTGAAGTTGCCCTCTACACAAGATGGTGATTTCTTGTAGTTATGATTTCTATTCACTGTTTTGTCTGAAGAGCTCTTCCCTGGCTGTTTCAAGAATTTCAGTAGCAATTTGAGTTCGTTCTCTTGTGCAGCACATAACATTATCATTTTGTATCTGTTGGCCACTGACTATTCTGTTTTCTTTGATTGCTTGCAGCTTCTTGAACAGTTTGGCAACGTGTGGCACCCCAGCAGAGTCCGAAAGTACCTAACAACAGATGACTGGTCACCAACGGAGACGAAGGGCAGGCCTTGGTTCGGCCTTCTGGCGCTGCTCAGAAAGTACCCAGAGCATTTTGTCATCAACACAAGATCAAAAGGCAGGATGACTTCAGAGTTTGTTTCGCTGGTCTCCTTGCTCTCATAGAGCTAACTAGGTGGTGTGATGTGTTTTTGCCTGCCGAGGAAATAACTGGCATACCGGTTCCATTTTCAGTCTGTTCAGAAGGCTCCATTTTCATTCTTGTGTGACGGGTCGGAGGTGTGTCTCTCATTGGCATCTTCTGTTTTCAACCCAGTTGTAGTGTACCAGGTGTGTTTGGTCAGCTGTAAAACTGTAATGACTGGAGTACGATCATCTCTGTACTGTTGACATGTACATGCATTAAGGAAGAGCAGGCTGCCATCTCTACTGTTGACATGTACATGCATTAAGGCCTTGTTCGTTTTGGCATGGAATGGGTTCCAAACCACATGGAATATCTTGGCATAGAATCAATCCCAATCTATCCAAAATATTTGTTCGGTTAGGCATGGAAGCGTTTGAAACTCAGCATAGTTTGGTCATGTTCCATGCCAAAAAGACCTATTTTATTCCATGAGTATGACCTCATGGAACCAAACCTTATGGTTTGAGTGATATACATGGAACCACCTAAACCATGCATAGAACTATTCTAGCTTTGGAGCAATTAAACCATGCATAGAACTATTCTAGCTTTGGAGCAATTCCTGCTTTTGGAGCAATTCCTGCTTGCCGAACAAACCGGAAGAGCAGGTTGCAGCACGTAGCCGTCTATTCCATGGCTTGGCATCTTGGAGCAACTACTCATATGCTTCACCAGTCGAAGCTCTCCTCACGACCAGTAGAGCCCCTGACGACTTGGAAGGCCACCAGGAGGACACCAAACCGCGAGGGCATCTTGAGCCCCCCTCTTCGCCGGCGAGCCGCTGGTCCTGGCGCGCGCTCCCCGCGCCGCCGCGGGACCTGTGCAAAAGGCTGCCCTTCCCCGCGATGCCCTTCTGCTCCGTGACGGCCGTCTTGGCCGCCGGCAACCGCGTCTGGGTGTCGGCGCCTGACAGGGGCACCTACTCCTTCGACACGGCCCGCCATGTGTGGCGCAAGGAAGGGGACTGGCTGCTGCCGTTCGAGCACCATGGCTTGTTCGTCCCCGACCTTGGTCTCTGCTTCGCCATCTGCCCGCACAGGCTCTGCCTCTCTCATCGGCTTCGACGCGCCCCACCACCGCCGCCGGAGCAGGGTCAGGGAAGCCGCCGGCGATCCGCTACGTGTGGCAAGACGAGACGTTGCCCCACGAGTGCCGGGACAGGGGATTCTTCATGCGAACACCCCGTGGCTTGGCCTACCTGGGAGACGGCAAATTCTGCATCACCTGGACCATCGCCATCGAGTACGCCGAGCAAGAGGGGGCGTTGGTGCCCTCGCGGTTGCTCTCCTCCTGGTGGCCGTCCAAGTCGTCAGGCGCTCTCCTCACCGTGAGGAGAGTGGAGAGCTGCGACTGGTGAAGCATAAGACGCGCTGCTACAAGATGTCAAGCCATGGAACTGACGCCTACGTGCTGCATCCTGCCTTGGGCTGAGCCGTGTTTCCATAATGCGTATACATGTCGACAGTACAAAGATGATCTGATGCTCGAGTCATCACAGTTACAGCTGACCAAACACACCTGGTACACTACAACTGGGTTGAAAACAGAAGAGGCAAATGGAGATACACAGACTGAAAATGGAGCCTCTGTGCCTGTCATTTCCTCGGCAGGCCACACCTCGCCACTGTGAGCAGCACCATCCTGACACTTATAGATTATGTCGCCTTTTCCTAAATGTTGTGTTAGCGGTCATTGCCTCATTGCAAAACTTTGCTCGAGTTGTATATGAGCTGACCTGAAAACTATCAGTTGAAGCATTCGTTTTTGTGCCTGTAGACTATAAACCTGGAAGCATATCAATACATTCCTTTGTCCACTACATCTAGACCCATTCCACTAACATGGACATTGTAGTGGCAAGGTCATGTTCACAAGAACTTAATAAACATTTTTGTAGACCTATATTGTTGGACATATTATTAAGAAAAATATTAGCAACGATACAGCAACGCAGAGAACAACTATACAAATTTAAAGGAGACTAAGAATAGAAGTTATACTTCTTTCAAAAGTTGCTCTGTGTCATACAAATCTTCTAAGTTGACCTCAAAAGTTGTTTTGTGTCATACTAATCTTTCAAAAGCTATACTTTTTATCATCAGTTTGAATTACTAGACTTCACTTATTGTTTGTAATCCCTTGACATATGTTATGTATATTCTTGTTTATGTTGAGAAGTTGTTCCTATGTTGTTTTTGTTTCTCCCTCAACTTATCATTCGTTTACTGTAGATTTTATTTTAACATCAATATCTTAATATTAATTAGTGATAAGTGGTTTTCAATGAGAAATAAGTAGAATAAAAGGGACTAAAAAAATACGTAAAGCTAAAAAAATTTCAACACTAGTGAACTTTCTTTTCTTTATGGAAGGTAATAGTAAATATTGCTGATATGGAAAAATGAAAAATTAGCTTTGAAAAATATATTATTTAACATTGCATTGACAGTTAACATAATATTTTTTTATTTTCATACCTACCTCATCTTCTATGGGAGTGTTCGCTGGAGCTTTTTATGACTGTACAGCGGCAGCAGCAGCACCACCTTAAGAGGCTGCGTTGTGGGCCTTACAAAGTTGTGCAGCCGCAGCTGCTGTACAACAAGCTCAAACGAACAGACTATATGGAATGTTTAATTGTCTAAGAATAAAATGTATAACCTTTTGTACATAAGTGTTTGGAATTATTTACCAAGAAAAACAAAGATAGGAGATAACATGCAAAAAAAATCATCCAACTCACCACCATGTTTAGAAAATACTTCTATACAGTGTATATATGACTGTATATGCACACATTTGACAAGTTTATGTATCAATTTGTATATTCTGTCACTTGTTGGATCAAAGTGATACAATGATAAGAGGTGTTGTACGGTGGATGCTATTTACTCAAAGATAAATATAAAATTAAGAAATTATCATAATAGTTATCTTTCATCTAGTGTGTACCAATTTTCACTAACGAACTCTTGCAGTCATAGTGGCTTTTTTGTTAATCCATGGAGAACACAAAAGCCTATATTTACTCTTGTCATAAGATATTTAGCATTTTGCAAACTAAAATTAAGAAGATAATATTGTAACAAAAATATGAGTAAAAAATTCACCAATATGGAGATAACGCATTTTTTCCTACAATAAAAAGACCAACATGTAGGAAATAACATCACCACGTCTAAACTTATGCAGAAAATAAGACCAAACAATTAGACCAACCAACATGTTCTAGATTCATCTCTAGGCAAATTGGAAACAATGTTGATAGACTAGTCCACAATGTGTTTATGCACAAAGGAGAGAAGATAATGATATTTTCAAAATTTCTATTCACTGTAGATGATTTAGGAATTTATAACTAAAACTTAGTTAACAAAAGAGTTCCCATAATCTTGCAAACTTAGAGTGGTATGGCTAAACATAAATTTATTTTTAGTATAATTTCAAATGGATTTTATAAAAACAAGTCAAATGTAATTAGACTCGTAGAACCAACTAATCAAAATATAGATAAAATGTTCCTAAGAACTCAAAAACCTTGAGTTTTGGCATAACCTAGATTCAGCAACACAACTGAACAAAAATGTTTCAGTGATCTAGGAAACAATGGATGGATGACATGATGCCTAAAGGAACACACCTAAAGGAACACAATTAGGAAAAACACAGCTTTAGTGATCAATTACTACATGAGGTGTGCCTCTTTTGAATTTTGGACATATTATAATGAAGTATTAGCAATGACACAACAATGTAGTGAACAACCATGCAAATTCAAAGGAGACATAGAACATAAAGTATATTTTTTTTCAAAAAAAATTTGGGATTATAAAAGTCTTCTAACTAAAAGAACTTTTGGATCAGAACTCCTTACCATGCGTTTGAAAAGCCAAAGTTCACTACTTATTTGCAGTTCCTGTATATCTGTGGCAACCTTCTGTATCATTTCATCAATCTTTTTATGGGTGTTGAGAAGTGTCTCCTCTGTTTTTACCCATGCCTACATCCTCTATTTTTCCAATTGTTGCTTTTTTCCTTAGTTGTGGCAAAATTCTTTTCGAGCTTTTTGAATTTTTTTTTTCTCTCGGGCATGTTTCAGAAGCATTATGCTACCACCATCAGATGCAGTGATAAGAACATACTGTACTTGGTAATGTATTGGACAACTGTTGTTCTAGCAGTGGAAATGGAGCTCACATTTATCACTTATACAATAAAGATGAATCTAATATTAAGAAAATTTACTACAACATGAGTTACCTTTCATCTAATATATGCCAACTTTTGCTAATGAACTCTTTGAAAGCATCATAGGGACATTCTTTTGATGTCGGTTAGAAACCCAAAGCCAGGCTTATTTGTGGTAAGAGAGGCAGTGTTTCGTAAACTGAAATTAAGAAAGGTTATGAGGTAAGAAACCACTCACATGCATCATCTGAAAGAGGGATACAAAAAACTATCTAAATCCATATCTGAACGATACATAAAACCCTAAATCTCCTATTATGAAAACCGTCGGGGGTAAAGTCCAACCACAGTTTCCACATTACTAAAACTCTTCTTACAGTTGGATATTAAACTTACGGCGCTTGTGATTCATTGATCACTAAAGATTATAACTACCCTCGGATGGTTATGCAAATGTAGCAGTCTTATGATTTTATGATCTATGCTCCGTTCAGTCTATTTTATTCATTTTTTTATCCTTCTTTCCGGCTTCATCTATGCAACTATTGTATGTTCACTACACATATTTCTCTGATTACAATGTCACCACAACACCAGGCACCATTCAGATGGACTCTTCTTTTGACCTCAAATATATCCACACGCTTTTATATTATGCTATCATATTTATAGCTTTCATATTAATTCATCGGGTTGCTAAATTCACTGAATGCAAACAATTACCTGCAGCTAGCATTTGTTTGATCCTAAAAATAATTCTTTTCGTCCAACTTAAATAGTTTGTGTACCTATGGAATGGGATGAAATTAGTTGTTGTATGCTACTTGACAATTGAAGCACAAAGTAAGCTCAGTGAGGCCAGTCTCAGGGACAAGGATCCTCTGCAGTACTTCTGCAGTTGAGTCAATAATGTGTGGACCCGGGTCTAGCTAGTGATCGGACATGATCAGTGGGAGTGTGGAGTTTCATTTCACGTTTTCTAAAAGTATCACGTCATCTGAAGGAGTCTGGCTTCATGAATGAAACAAATTCTCCTAACACACAGTTTCATAAAACAGCCATGGCAACACTAGATTGGTTGAATATGATAAGATGAAACCAATAGCCTCCGATGATAGTTTGAATATGTTTCATGGCCAAACGGCGCGTACCCCCTGGTTCCATCGTGATGAAACTCATCTTCCTCGCTTATTATAACAGCATGCCATGTCATAATTTTCTGTATGCGCGTGACACCTCATCATTTAGTATGCTGCAACATATAACTCGTATGAGAGCCCACACCAGAAATGGCCTAACACGTCGTTCGTACGTCTTCCCAGGATATGCATGCGCATGATGGATGGAACGACGGTGGTTGTTCACCACTAGCCAGCTCGCCAAGCCCAGCCACTACGTACGGCGACAATACGATGAATCAGCCTGGTGAGAGGGTCGCTGCAGAGTGTTAGCACTCACACCGGCCCGTCTGCTAGACGGCCGGCGCGCGCAAAGGGGTCGGCTACTATACTAGTGCCCTCGATGATTTCCTCGGCGGAATCCTTTGCGGCGGCGGCTAGCTGGGCGTTCAGCAGCGGCCGGAGACGACGCAACGCGAGCCGACGGTACGGTCGTCGTCGCCGCACGGGAGCGCACCACACTCCACGGAGAGAGTGGCAGACGGCACGGATGGGAGAAAGCTTTGCGGCGTGATTGGTACGGTGCCTACTTTCTCCTTGGAATATATGTTGCCTGATCGGACATGCTGAGCGAACGGACGTAAAAAGTTTTAAGGCTATGGCGATCTGCATACTGCACTTGCCTGGGGATAGCCAGGTAGTAGTGGCAGTGGCAGGCTGACTGGTGACTGGCATGGCACGACCTAGCTGTAAGCCCCGTAACGCGACGTGCCTGATGGATTATTCATTTCACTGGATAATTAATCAACTGGGTGAGGCGGCGGTCACACTTTGAGCACTTGTGCAGATGATTAATTGTAAAGTAATTGAGTGCACCATCCATGTTCAGTTTGTAGTACATTATGTGCATTTTTTTTAGATCGCCCAAACTTCTTTTACCGCATGATGATCAACAGAGGGTAGGGCGTGACACATGAACGTGTGATACTATATTGAAGGTAATTGAATTAAACCACCACCCATCCTTCACGTGGTTTTTTCTTTTTATCCTTGTCTCAATCCTTACATGAAAGCTTCTTGATCACACAAGGTTTTTTTTTAGTTAAAGGAAGTAGCATTTTTGGGGGGTCTTCGATCAAAATCAGGTAAAAAGGTGTTCAGTGCCTAATACACATTTGCACTTAAGAAAAAAAAATCCCCTATGCTGGGGGAAAGTGAGATTTGTAATCATAAAAAGAAAAGGATTAAGAGATATATTGATCAATGACGAGGCGTGTTACAATCTCTGAGCACGGCGGCTCATATCCATTAAAGAACAGCACCCATATACTAGGAACTGTTTATGATTCCTCGGAAAAGCTCTGGTGAACGGTTATGATTGTTTATCACTTGAAGACATATACTAGAGTATTGAACATGACTGATCGCAGTCATAATGCAGAACCCAAATAAACATTAGATTTGTTTCTGAGCTTGCAATTGTGTTTCCCTCCTAGGTCATATAATCTAGCTTAGCCTAAGGGCAATAATATGGGAAAATATCGCCGTGGACCACATAACAATCTGAAACAAGTTGCACTTGGGTAGTTTGTTTCATATTATTTTGGTGGTACATCGTGGGCTTTTTAGTATGCTATCATATTGGACCATAAGATTTACTATAAAATTTAGGAGGTAACAAGCTGGGGCTAATTCATCATTTTGCAGGATAATTGGCAGAGGGTGAGGCGTGACACATGAACGTGTGATAAGTAAATCTTAGGTAATCAAATTAAACCACCACCCATCCTTCTATGATGGCACAAGGACCCTTTTTTTAGTTAAAGAAAGTAACATTCTTATTTGTCTCTTCAAAATCAGGCAAAAGGTATTGCAACACCTGATCCACATTTGCATCTAATAAAAGAAAACTTTCCCCTTCAATTTTATGGAGAAAGTGATATTTCTAATCATAAATAAAGAAATGATTAAGATATTTATTAATTGATCAATGACGAAGCGCATCACATACAATCTCTGAGCACTACAGGCTTATAACACGATTACAATGAATGATAGTATCTGGCCAAACAACATCAAACCTTTTCTTTTCAACCTTTCGCTTGAAGGGTTATGGTTGTTTATCACTTGAAGCTATCAATATGATGCATGCTGCACCCACATATACTAGAGTATTGGACATGCTTATCCAGTTATATATAATATAGTCATCTCACGATGCACATGCTGAACCCACATATTGGATTTAATTTGCATCTGGCCTTGCGATCGTCTTCTGAGCGCACGTCCAACAATGCACGCACGGAGTTGTTCATTCATCATATGATGCCAAGGACTACATAGTAGGCGATGAGCACCGGCAGAGAGATTAGCGTCCCGAATATAACCCTGCATCAACATGCAAAATGCAAGAAGGTCGTGAGCATATGCACGCACCAAGTTGAATCTTGATCGATGGCTCGTGGATCCTATTATTGCTTTACTACTAGTGACATCGAGCTATAGGAGACTTACGCCGTGCTGAGAACATCGGGCATGGAGTCCGTATTCCTTTGCGAAGACGAAGGACGCAATAGATTGAGGCAGAGCAGCCTGCAACATAGCAAAGAAAATTACGAGCAGTCATGACTCATCTATCAGAGAGAAAAGTGTGTGCACTCAGATAGATTCAGATACCAGCTGTCACGTTGCAAATTAAGGTTTAATTAGTTCGGTCATGCACGGCAGGATGGAGCTAACCAAACCAGCACAAGGAGGCGTGCCATGTACGTGGCCACCTGTTGTGCGAGCCAGCGCGCGGCCACTGCGTCAGCCGCAACCGCGCGCAATGAACTCGGTGCACACACTTTTAGACGTGTGCATACGTGTATGCATGTACTGGAAACATGCTGTGCATGGAACTTCCTGCTGAGTTCCCATCTGATATGTACGCGTGCACCATTAGCACTAACATACTGTGTTGTGTGCACTCAGATTCAGATGCCAGTAACTTTGCAAAAGCAGGTTTAGTTCGGTCACAGCAGGAGCACGCAGATGCCGCCCAATTCAGGCTGCGGCAACTGCGTCAGCCGCAGCCGCAATGAACTCAGCGCGCACACACTTTTAGACGTACGACGTCGTACGTCGGTACGTGTAGAACTGCTTTGTGTACATGTAGTCCTGTTACATTCTGCCAATCAAGTTTCTCCTCTTCCTTGTCACGCCATGACGAGAGACAATAAGTGGCCGGCAAGAGGGAGTAGTACGCATATATACTACTGTCACATTAGCAAGATGATGGTGATGATCAGCCCACCGGCGGCGCGCGCTCCGTACCTGTATGATTGCGACGCGCAGAACGTCGCCACGGAGGCCGAACACGGCGGCGCCCACCAGCGTGGCGACCGGGCCGGCGACGAACCGCAGCGCCATGCCCAGGCCCGCCAGGCCCGGCCCGCACGCGATGATCCTCTCCTGCTGCGCCATGAACAACCCTGCATGAAAAAGCACATGAACATCAATAATTCGTCAGTTCATCTTCGAACATCTATCTGGAAAAGAAAAAAAATCTGACTGCATGCGAGTCCCTTAATTACATACCCATGCTGAACATGCTCATCCCCGTGCCGGTCCTCGACATCACCTGCAGCGAGCCCGTCACGACTCCCGGCATCCTCAGGTCCCACCTGCATTGACACGTACGCCGACGCTTAAGACGAGCATCATGCACAATTGCACTGGCTAGTTAGCTTGTAGTTTACCTGTAGGCGATGAGCGCCCACACCACGCCGAGCACGCTGGCGTACACGTTGGGGTTCCTCGCCAGCTTCAGCCCCACCGTCCTCACCGTCGGCCACATCCTGATCCCGGCAGCCACATCAGCGCCTGGCCCCACATCCATCTCCACGTCATCATCGTCGTCGTTCTCGGCCATCGACTCGACGCCACGACGGCCGGCGACCGCCGCGACGACGTCTTCGCCGCCGACGACACACGCCTTCCGCAGCTCAAACCCAAGCAGCAGCAGCGGGAACCACACGAGCGACTGCACAACGGCGATCTGCACGACGAGGTCACGTGCCCAACCACCATACATGGCGTCAAGCAACGGCACGCCGACGACGAGGGTGTTGTTGAACGCGGCGAGGGAGAACCCGGTGATGGACCACGACCTGGCGCCGGCCTTGGCGCCGCAGCAGTGGGCCCAGGCGGCGACGGCGAGCGCGGCGATGACCTTGGAGGCCGCGTCGGCGGCGAGGACGCGGCGGTTCATGGTGTAAGGGTTGGCGCGTGAGAGGAAGTCGAAGGTGAAGAAAGGCATGGAGAAGTGGGCTACTAGTGTGTTTATGGCGCCGCACTGCTCTGGGGTGAAGAATTTCCACCACCGGACTGAGCTGTAACCGAGGCCTAGAGCGAAGTAGAGTGGCGCCATTGCTGCTGCCACCTTGTAGATGTCGCCCCACGCGATCATCCTCGCTCGATCGATCTCTAGCTGGAGGCTAAACCCCTCTTTCTCTTCTTCTTGTTCTCTTCTAGCTGCAGGCTAATAAACCCCTACCTCTTGATTTCTTTGGCCTTGTTGAGGTCGACCCTATATATAGAGAGAGGGTAGGGGTGTGATCAGAGGGCTCTCCACAGGATGGATGCATGAGATGTGCAGGGAGTTGGTTCTCAAGAACTAGCAGGTCACTATGCGTGTCGCGTGTGCTGAAAAGGTGAGATGAGAGCTAGGCAGCTAGCTGCGTGCAACACGTATATTATTACGGACCCATGTTCAGATTACAAACCAAATATTATTCATTTCAACCTTTCACTATTTAACTATTCCTCCCTCTTAAAAAACACTCTTCCCAGGACTTAGCTATAGTGTTTTTCTAAAGCTACAATGTTTTTCTCAATCTTTTTTGACAGAAATCTCTTCAGCAAAAATTACCTGGCATCTACAAGCAGTGCTGCCCTTTCCTACCCGCCACAAACGTCATCGCAAAAAAAAGAAAGTTAAAAAAAGTTACACATCGAGGTGATGCAGCTCAAACGATTCTATCCTATGTTCAGGGAACTGGTTCTCCAGAACTAGCACGTCACCCTGTCTCATCGTGTGATCAAAAGGTAGGCTCTGCTGGAGCTGGACAGAATGAACTGAATTCTTATTCCTCGGAGCACAAGCTGCTGGCCTCGTCGGTGCACAGGTTTCTGCTTCCATTATGCCAGATCTCTGCTGGCTGCAGGTACCAGTACAAAATTTGATCTTGTTTTATCTTTCTATATAATTATAGGAGTACGTAGATACTCATGTTCAAAGTTGATCTTAATTGTGTCATCCCTCTTTGCCTTTTCCATATTCCAGCTCCAGGCGCCCCACAGTTTCAGTGGCCTGTGGCCAACCATGCAGAGATATGTGCGTGTTTCCAATCCAACCACGGCTCGACAGTGTGCTCTCCCGGCGATGCTTCGTTTGCTGCAGGAACTCATCGGTGCTGGATTTTTTTTCAAGCATCGTGCTCTACAACGTGCAAAAAAAAAAGATAGTCTAGACCCGGAATCACCATAACATCCAGTAGTGTATATTACTTTTCTTTTTTCCGAGTATAATAACATGGCTACTTCTTTTAACTGTACTTTACTACTATAATAGATATACACAAATAGTTTATTTACTCATCCAATATTAGGTTTTTTTTTGTTATGACCTAGACCAAAATATCGTCTATACATTTTTTTCATGTCATATTCTGTAGTTTATTTTTTTGGAACATGAATTCCTGAGGAAAGTTAATACCTTATGAACATATATTGTTTTTTCTGAAAGTAACATAATCATGAATATAATTGAAGTAAAAAGATCCAGGTGATCGGTTTAATGCATATATACACCAGAAGTAATAGTCTCATTTCTTTTCTTTATCTTAAAATCCCATTGCTATAGCTCCACGCATGCATGTTCCCATATTGTCTTCATCTTAGGGCAACTGTATTTTTTCAAGTATGCCATACTTGGGGTCAATAAATTGCTTGGTAATATATAGCCTTCATCTCTATGCTCTTCCACTCTCTCATGCTTTTCTCCCAAGGAGTTTTCTTGATATAATGCAGTTACGAAAAACGTAATCCTAGCTGATATGGTCAAGCATTAAGGTCTAGTTTGGATCATTCAACTAAACTTTAGATGCTAAAAATTTAGCTGGGGACATTGATCCCAGCTAAAACTTCGCTGGAGTCTTTACCTACCATCTAGTTAAAGTTTAGCTATTAGTTGGTTACTCCCAGGGGAAGCAAACAATAGTCTCTTCTTCAATATGCACCTACTAGTGTTCTCTTGTGTCAATCAATCAATTGATTTTATTCCAACTATTTCCAAGCTCGCTTATAATAGATCATTGAACTGCTCTAATGTGCAAGCAATTTGCAGTGTATGACCTGCAAGCAATTGTCACTTCTTCTCTAAGTGTCGGTCTTGGCATAGCTGCTACGCAATTTGCTAGTAATTGCTTCGTGTGGCACACATTTTTTTTAACTTGCCCTTGCAATCAGGGAGACATTACTTCTACCAATACAATAGCATGTAAGTTATCAACAGAAAAGAGGGCCGACGATGGTAAAGGATAGAAAAAGATAGCATAGGCGGTGATGCGGAGGATTTCTCTATGCTCAACGTGGACAGTATTATTAGGAAATAATATTTACATAGCGTGTGGTCTTCGTACAGAGAGTTTAAGCATTTCTTTCTAATTTCGAGCTTCTTTTATGTAATTGGTACTCATATTCGACTCTGACAGACTTTTTGGGCTAGTTTAAACAGCTAGATCTTCATAAAATCCAACGGTCCAATTTTTTCTTATTTTTTTATTAACATGAGAATTTCTTTAGCCTCTCAATGAATATGGTGGCTAGCTCCTTTTTCTTCTAAAATAGTAATAAAGTGAGAGCGAACTCATCAATAAGTTTTATTCGTTGTAAGTGTTTAATATCATTGTCAATTGTTAAACTCATTTCAGTTGTACTATGAATAGCAAGTGAATGTTTCTTGTGTTATATTACTACTTTATGGCTTGATTCATTAATTATTCATCGACATTTGAAAAAACCCGTCTACGAAACCACATCCGTGTAACATCCACTTTGCTCCACACATCTAAAAAAAGTGGATAAGAATATGAAAAAGCTATTATCCATTCCGATCAGATCCTTTTTCATCCTACCTCACCTGCCCCTGCAAGTCTTCTTTCCTGCTACGGTGCGCAGTGTGTGTGGGGGTCTTACCTGGGATGCCACATGTTTACTTTTGCACATCCTTCCATCCTGCAAAGTGCATGCACACTTGTTCAGTTGCAAAACGTACTTTTTACTTTCTATTCATCCCCCTCACACAACACGTTTCCTAGAAAATTCATTTTCCACCTTTCCTATCCACCCCCTCACATAACACGTTTCTTAAAAAAAAGTACCTTTTCTCCCCTCTAACTGAACACAACACGTCGCCGGGAGGCATATAGGTGAGGGTAAAGTGTAGTGCTCCTCTGCCTCCTCATTTCACTGTTCTTCCTTTTGTTTGCGCACATAGAAATGGCTATATGTCTCGAGTTGACTTCCGACTACGGCCGATGTTGCTCTCCAGATTTAACGCTAGTAGATACGGTAACTGTTGGTTCAGCCCTGTGAAAGGTACTACATATCTACGGTCAACTTTTTTAATCCCCGAAGACACATACCGGTCAAACAGTCTAAGGAAGTGTCGACTGTACTATCAAAATGCAACCATTAGAACCCTCGATGTCAATGTTGCGGCCTTTTCGCTCTGCATGACGCCCTCGACGTAGACATCACATGTGTACGTATCAGAAGATGATCGGACTGCACTTAGCAGATTGTTTCGCTCTCTTGTTATCGATCAAATCTCTTTTTTTAGTAGATTATCGATCAAAACTCTTTGAGTCACTACGTTGACTCTTTAGTTTGTATTTCCAAAACTTTGTAATCTGTATTCACTGTTTTAATATATTAAGTCAGTATTAAAAAACCATGCATACATGTTTAGTTGGTTGACATTGGTGAAATACACTTTTAGGGAGCGTGTTTTATGAGGTGAATGAATAGTAAATTTAAAGAACTGATTTTCAAGGACTAACGTACCCCTGTCGTTTTTTTCTTTTCACTTTTCACTTTTTCAGCATCCTTTACCGTACCCCTGTCAATCACATTCCACTGCACATTGGTACGTAGAACATGATGAATGGTCTCCATTTGAGCATTATTTTATTCTCAATCGTCGATAAACTGACGCTAGAGTGTAATTGTGTGCTTGGTACGGTTGCTTGAATTTGCCTCAGTCTAGCTCGTGGAATGGGCGAATGGCCAAAGGTGTTTTGGTTGCTTGTATGAATGTAATACCCTAAGGTTATGAAGATACTTTAGGTTTGAAAAGTTCTCACTGCTGCACCTTGTTTGTGGAAAGGCAAAAACAAAAGGTTAAAAGGCCGACATGGGCAAGAGGGTGTGCAAGTAAAGGACGGTTCTAAGTAGCCGGCACTTAAGCACAAGCTTATATGTTGGGCTGTGACAAGATGAAAATAAAGAGGGATTAAAGGACAATCCACTAGGCTAATGTAGTTGTGATGACTCCTATTACCACACGCAACTATGCAAGTCTGATTGTCTGAGGGCAAAACACACTATAGATTTGGTAACTATGCAAGTATGCAAGTCTGATTTGGTAGTACAAAGGCAGAAAGCACCACGTCATGTCCTGGTTAGACTAGAGATTAGGTAAAAGTGAACTTTTCTGAGACTGCTGAGACGAACTAAAATGTAAAAGTGAAACATATACCGGCGGCTGATGAGCCGTTCAGCAAGAGCTAGCTCTGTGCCCACTCGAAATGACAACGACTACTTGAACTGATCACCTTGTTCTTTTCCAGATATTTTCTGTGCTCGGTGGATGCCAACGTTGCGAGATGCAGGCTGCGACTGACGACAGACCACAACGCATACCTTCGCCTAGGAAAAATATGTGTTTTTATCTCTGCTCTTCCCAGCAACGTTAAACTGATCGGTAGTGCTTTTTTATTGCTGTAGCTCTAGCGGTGCAGCAAAGCTAATTGGCTGCAACAGAGGCATTCGATGTGAAGAAGCTGAACAGCAGGCTGTGCAACCGCGTAGGCAGTAGCTGATATTGGATGCTTGCTGGATATGCAAGTTGAGCTGATCCGACCAGGCATCGACAAAAGAAGTGGAGGGAAACCGGCGTACCGGCGTGCTCGTGGCGTACGTGAGGTCGTCGTCCTATGAAGGAAGACGTCGATGGAGGGCGACAGTCCGCACGGCGGCTGGTGATGGGTTGGGTTGGGCTTTTCACCCGTTCGGCCTATTATCAACCAGGAGTTCATGGGCCGAGAATTCTGTCCATACTGGCCCAGCAAAGCCCATCCCCAAAGAAAGCAAACCGAGCCGGACTCTCTTCTTGCAGCACAAGAAGATACGGAGAAAAAAGAAGAACTCGACTCCCCACGGCGTGTCGGTCTGCCGGAGCCGCCATTAAGCAAAGCGAGCCTTCCCCTTCCCCAACCGCGCGAATTCGCATCAGAGATCAGACCCCGAGAGCGAAGCGAAACAGGCAGCGCCGCAAGCGAGGGAGGCTAGGGGGCGAGCGAATCTCGGAGCGGAGGCGACCATGGCCAGGTTCGACCCGTACGAGAACAACGGCGGCACGTGCGTGGCCGTCGCCGGCGCCGACTACTGCGTGGTCGCCGCCGACACCCGCCTCTCCGTCGGTTACAGCATCCTGTCCCGCGACCGCTCCAAGATCGCCCAGCTGTACGTGTGTTTCTCAACCCCTTCCACTACTAGCAATACTAGTGTTAGTACCGGTTTCCCAACCGTACTATATATTTTCGGTACTAAATCGATGGCAGATATTTAGTATCGGCTGTAGTACCCGGTACTATTTTCGGTACTAAATAGTTGGCAGATATTTAGTATCGGCTGTAGTACCCGGTAGTAAACCTTTTAATACCGGCTGATAGCACCAGCCGGTACTAATATTTTCGGTACTAAATGGATGGCAGATATTTAGTATCGGCTGTACTACCCAGTACTATTTTCGGTACTAAATGGATGGCAGATATTTAGTATCGGCTGTAGTACCCGGTACTAAACCTTTTAGTACCGGCTGATAGCACCAGCCGGTACTAATAGCCATCCATGCCATGCAAAGTGGAATGAGTCATTTAGTACCGGTTGGTATTACCAACCAGTACCAAATGTATTGGTATTTTTTTTATTTTCCTATTTGCCTACTTTTATTTCTATTTTATTTGTAGTTGTATATGGTCACATTTTATTGCACAGAAGTAGTTGTATAGGTTCACAGTTCATTGCACAGAAGCACGACACAACAACAAGGCAAAAAATTTCAGAAATTACAATGATCTTTAGTTCATTCATTACACAAAAAATGGATCTAAAACTCACCACAAACATTCTGCATCTTACGATGACTAATAACTAAGGAGCTAGAAGAGAATAAAAAGGAAATAAAAGTGAAGGTTGGCGGCGTCATTCTTGAGGAACTTCACCATGGCTTGCTTCTTCCGCCTCAGCAGATCAAGAATGAAGAATGTAGGCACCGCTCATCCACATGTGCCTGGCCAGGGGAGCTCGACCAGCACCCAGGCTGTCGCCTTACAGGCCACCGCCGCCGGCCTGCTGCACCGGTGCTGTCGGTCTTACTCCTGCGGAGGAGTATTGGAAGAGATAAGGATGAGAGGATTTGAGAGAGAGCAGAATAAACAAGCATGGAGATGGACCTGCGCACCAGATCGGAAATCAAGAAAGAGAGAGAGAGCAGATTAAACAAGCTCAGGAACGCACCTTTCTCCAGCCACCAGCTCGGGAAGAGAGAGAGCAGATGGACCTACGCACCAGGCAGGTCCTCTGCCCCTGCACACAAACCGGTCGGCTTATCCCACGGCCTGCGCGTGCTGCTGCCCTCCAGCGTGCGCTGGCCGAGCGAGACGCTCGCACACACGTCTGCCAGCCGCTCCAGCCTCCTGCACGCGCCCTGAAGAGCTCGCATGGTGCTGCGTCCGCCGACCGGAGGGAGGAAGGGATAAACGCTGCATCTGCCGGCCGGAGGGAGGAAGGGATAAGGATGAAGAGAAGAGATAAGCATACCTGGTGAGAGGAAGAGGATTAAATAGAACATCGGTGAAGCGCGCTAGAGGTATTTAAGTACCGGTGGGCAGTTTCAACCGGTTAGTACCGGTTGGAGCTACCGGCCGGTACTAAAAGTTATGCACCAGCTGGGGTCATGCATTTAGTACCGGCTGGAGTCACCAGCCGGTATTAGATGGATCTCGTCATTGCCCTGGCACATCTCGGTGTCAAGCGGCGCCATTTAGTACCAGTTGGTGGCTCTAGCCGGTACTAAATCGGCCTGGTGACGTCGCCTGAGGCCTGTTTTGCACGTTAGTACCGGCTCAAAGTGTAACCGGTACTAACGTGAGAGAGATGAATGCTCGTGTTTCTGGTAGTGTTCTCTCACCGAGAAAATTGTATATCTGACCCTTTAAACAATACACTTCCTAATTTTAGGACTCGAAACATTGTACTCGTAAAAATAAGTCTGAAAACGTTGACTTCTTAATTCTTATGACATTAAGAATTCCTACCCTGGACTCGGCCCCTGCAGCCGGCAGCAAGCACCCCTTCGGTGATCTCGAGCATCTCCCTGAACTCAGCATCCTCGTCTCCATGTGCAGCGTCCTCTTCTTGTTGGGCAAGAAGATCACCCATAACCTCGCCCGCATCTCCCACTCCACTGTCTTCCCGGCAGCCGCAGGGCGTCGCCGGTGAAGATCTCACTGCCGTGGAGGAACCATCCCAGGGACACTGTGTCGCCGCCGCGCACTGCATGCTCGAACTTCCAGGGCCTCAGGGGTTGGGTGACCTCCTCGTGCGTCGACGCCGAGCGAACACAGCCGGTGAGCCCAGGTCCAGCAACGCCAACGCCCGACGCGTCCTTGCTGGCGTCGAGGCCGACCTCGTGGACCGAATTGTCCGTTGACCGGCTCGAGATGAATGTTTACATGCGCCATGCATGGCCGTCGGGGTGAGCTGCACGGACACGCGCGAAGAGGTGCTTCTCGTGTGAGCTAGCTTGCCCACGCGGCAAGGCAGCAAGAGCAAGCCTGCATGCTTGCCCGGCCGCAATTGCAGCAAGACGGTGCCTGGGCTGGCAGCAAGCCGACGACACTACGACAGCACACCAGCGGCAGAACGGTGGGCGGCAGCGAGCCAGTCAGCCAGGAAGTCGCACACGCACCACATAGTCAAACAGTAGAGGGGCAAAAGGGTCCTTTTACATTTCAAATATAGGTGTTTAGATGAGAAAAGAGAGAAAACAACCTTAATGTCATAAGAATCAAGAAGCCAATGTTTCAAGGTCATTTTTACGTGTCTAATGTTTCTAGTCCTAATGCAAAGTCCATTGTTTGGAGTGTCAAATATATAATTTTCTCCTTCTCGCCGCCCCCACCCATGCGTCTGTCGTTAGTTGTTACTGGTTTCAGGGTTCAGTTTCAGGGTTCAGGAAGGCTAGGTCGAATTCGGTGGTTCTGAGTTCAGACCCCACCATCGGTGTTGTGGTAGTAAACGGCGGGTTTGGATTTGGTTAGTCATGCAGGGGCATCTCTTGTCTTTGGAGTGATGATTTTTGCTGAGGCCCCTATCAGATTTCATTACGCTTGGAAATCAGTAAGGGGCTGTTTGGCACGGCTCAAGGAGCTATTTCAGGCGCGGCTCCAGCCGAAGCCGTGCCAAACGACGACCTCAAAACGGCTTCACGCACGGAGCCAGAGCCAAAAAATCTGGCTCCCCACGGCTCCACCCCTCGCGCCCACACTGCAAAGTTCGAAATTACCCCTGAAGTTCATACTAATTATGGCCAATTGCCACCTGAAAACTATCGGGCTCTCCCTTCTCTCCACTCTACCTTGCGCGTTCCTGGCGGCGACCGGGAGGATGGCTGGCCAGCGAGCGACGGCGGCGAAGGAAAAGGAGCTTCCGATGGCGGGAACCGACGGATCCAAAGGGAGGCTGCTCGATCTCTTGGTTTTGCCATCACGGGAGGAGCCGCCGCCGCCAATGCGCCGTTTTTCCTGTACCCGACGACGGCCAGCGTCGTCGACCACATGAACGGCGCGCTGCTCAGCTCCGCGCAGAGGGTTCTCATCATGGGTGCACGCTTCCGCAAGGCCAACGCCGATGGTGGATGGCCAACAGGACGAACAAGGCTCGCCTGCGACTTCACACCATGCGTGGCGCCGCCTCCCAGCTACCGACAACGATAAGCAAGCAACCAACCAGCCAACCCAGGTCATCAAATTTATGATACATACAGGCATACAGCTAATTAACATAGTACTAGCTCATATGGCATCCATTACAGACTTGTTGGGTGCGTTTATGAAAGAGCATCTAGGCCCCTAATTCGGTTTTGGCGATTAATGACAATATGATCATTGCGACTAACGTGTTTGTTGCAGCGGCAATTCTTAAGTTAGGGCAATGATGGGCTTTCACGGTATTCTTGGCCCCATCATTTGCGAATGGATGTATTGGTGCAAAGGATATGCTCGAAGATTGAGGATAAGCTAGTTCTAAGTGACGATTGGATGATGAGAGGCACTTAGAGTAGTTTAGGTGTTTGTTTTCCTTTGGCCGTACTATAAAGGGGGCTTGAGGATTGTTAGCTTGACCTAGGCAAAACTAGAAGTTTGGTGTGGTGCACACTTCTGAAATCTAGTGTTAGGTAGCTATGTTGAAGCCCTGGAGAAGTTAGGAAACTCAAAGAGATTGAATTGGACAAGTTTCGACTTCGAAAGAGAAGAAGACCGCACAAAACTCGGAGGCATCGACTATTTCGACGGGCTGCTGAGGGTGGCCCCTAGTTTTCTCTCAGAAGCTGGCGCAGCGCTCTGGGTAGCATCAACTGATTCGATGGTAAGACCGTCGAATTAGTCAATGGCCCCTGGTTTCCACGCAGTAGCTGGCGCAACGTTCTGTGTAGCGTCGACTGATTCGATGGAGTGTCCATCGAATTAGTCGATGGTGCTTGAAGATGAGAAGACCCCAGTGTGCATGGTTCTGAGTCGCGTCGACTGATTCGACGGCAGCTGCGTCGAATTAGTCGATGGTCTCCAATCTTTGTGAAGATTTTGTGGCACATGCCTCTGGGTAGCGGTAGCGTCGCCTGTTTCGATGAGGTAAGCGTCGAAATAGTCGACGGGAGAAGTAGCCGTTGCACTGTTAAAATTTTGAATGGAAAGTGGGCGTCGACTGATTCGACGGTGTGTCCACCGAATTAGTCGACGGCTCTACGATTTGCATAACGGTTGGATTTTGAGTGGGGGCTATTTATACCCCTTCACTCACTCCTTGGAGACTCTCTTGCCACGCGAGTTTCACTGTTCATCCAGCTGAGTTTGGAGAGTGTTAGAGGGCAAGAGAAGCACTTGGTTCAATTGGTGTTCTGGTCTTGTGAAGATTAAGGACTCTCTTTAGTGGTTGAGAGTAGCAAGTGTGCATCTATCTAGCTCTTGGTCTAGTGTAGGTCAAGTGAAGATCTGAAGCTTGTTACTCTTGGTGATTCGGCATCACCTAGACGGTTTGGTGGTGTTGATCTTGGGAGCTCACGTGGAGATTGTGTGGAGCCCAAGAAGGTGTACATGTTTTGGGATCCTCCATCCCAGAGTGGGAAATGGATATCCCCTACGAGAGCACTTGATTATTGCGCGGATCAAGGGGGAGCTATACCCTTGCACGGGTGCTCCAACGAGGACTATGGGGTAGTTGCCGACTCCTCGATACCTCGGGAAAAATCGGCTTTCTACTCTTCTCTTTATGTTGAGCAAGTTTACTTTCCGTATTTCGATTCCTAGACTTGCCATGCTAGAGTAGGATTGGAGCTAGGTTGCAAAACTCTTTTCAACACTAGTTAGACACAAACCACACTTATAGGTACGTGGGGTGAATTGACTTATTGCATATGATTGTTTTATTGCTTAAAATTTTATAGAAGCCTAGTTCACCCCCTCCTCTTAGGCATCTTCATCCTTTCAGTTTAAACGAGTGTCGAATGAATGAATCATTTGGAAAAAGGGAACCAATCCAATGCAAAAAAAGGGAACCAATCCAATGCAAAACCTGCTCTACTCAAAGGGAATTTCAATTTCAATTTCAGGCAGCGCAGCATGCTTGCTTTCTTTCTTTCTTTCAGCATGTACTAGCTGGTAGCATCAGAGTCAGAGTAGTATTGGCAGGGAGCGTATGTAGTACATACATACAGTAGCATTTGAATCGATAAGAATGGATCATGATGATTCTGAACCAGCGCCACTGCACGAATTGCACTTGTGCATAAGAGAAGACGTTTATTTTTATTCCGGCAGGAGAAGACGTTGTGCAGGCCTTTTAGTTCACTGGTAGAACAGTAAGAAAAACAAGGGCATGTTGGACATTTGAAGGTTATTTATCTCGTTTATCCATTTGTGAAAATATAGGAGAAGTCATTTGAAGCTGTTTTGCCAAACGTTTTTTTAAAACGGCTTTGGCTTCACCAAGTAAGCTGCTCCACATAAGAAGCCATATAGGAAGCCATTTTTAGAGGAGCCGGAGCCATACCAAACACACCCTAATTGTGCTCTGAAATTTGGTGTTCGGTATTCAGTTAGTTGAGAATCTGAAACAGTTTAGGCTGAACTTTATTGCAATAGTGCTACTAATCCGGCCATAAATTTAAGTGCCATTGGATATGCAGATGGTCTTCAAAACATAACTCTGACAACAAATTCTGATTAAAGATATTTGTAAAACTAGGTACAAAACTTTGGAGATAAAGCTACAATCACTGTTGTTTACATGGATGATTTAAATATCCATATGTTGTTTTCCGAAGCTATATTAGTCACTGATGGCCTTGTTGGAGAACATTTGTGAATGTATAGAATTTTTTGTGGTGGTGTTCTCATGATCTGTTTTCTTAAGTATTAAATTGCAGAGAACAGAACACGCCATAGGTGCCTAGGCCTGAATGAGACTTATAAATGGTGAAATATGATACCCAAAATCATCTGCTGTATCATTATTTACGAATTTTACAATAACAACAATAACATTATTTACAAATTATTTACAAATTTTGCAAGCGGGAAATATTAGTGAATAGTCCAGAATATCTATCATTATGTACAAATTTTACAAGTGATATGATATCTACTTTTGACCTTAGTTTGGTGAGTTTCATGATGTCTTGCCTTATTTTTTTAATAGAAAAATACCATATATTGTTGCTAACTCGAGCCGAACAGTCTGAAACTGTTTTTCTTAATAGGTCTGCAATTATTTAGTTTTGACCATAAATACATTAGTGTGATGTAGATGTAGCTAGCTAGAGTGCTTCCGTTTATACCTAACCAAATATCTGGTTAGTAGAACAGCAAAAGGTGTGGTTAAAATAGTTCTACCCTGAACCATACCGCTATAGGTTTCTGAAGCTTTTGCATTACCACCTTTTTAGATTTACGAACACAATCATAACACGAAGATGAGCTGCCCTGCAAGGGCGCAACTGTTGTCGAACACACTCTACTACAAGATATTCTTCCCATACTATGCGTTCAATGTGTTGGGTGGACTGGACAGTGAAGGTAGAGTATGATTTTAGCATATGAGTACTAATTTACATGGATCGTTCAGTGTGAGTATGCCTCTGAGCATCTCTTCTCATTTCACAGGTAAAGGATGTGCCTTTACATACGATGCTGTTGGGTCTTATGAGAGGACAGGCTATAGTGCTCAGGGAACAGGTTCAACATTGATGATGCCTGTTCTTGACAACCAGTTGAAATATCCTAGTCCTCTACTGCTGCCAGCAAGGGCAAGGTTGTTGTTCCGACGGATAACTCTTATAAAGTTCAATTAATATCCGAAGTCATTACTTTATCCCCAGACCTATAAACAATGGGTCTCAATTCGGGAGGAAGAACTGGTAATAAGCACAAAACCATCCATTCTGGTTCCACATTTGTTTGAATAAAATGTTTCTCTCTTGAATTTCAACTGTTTAATCCGCTTATGGTAGTATTTTGTTGGTCTTTCAATGGCCGCAATAGGAGCCAGTGATAAGTTCATGAGAAGCAAAGGCCTATATATCTGGTGCAACGTACCATTCCTACTAAACACAATTTTTAATACAACTCTCTATTTTCAGGATGCAGTGACACCCTTGTCGGAATCTGAAGCGGTTGATCTGGTGAAGGACGTTTTTGCATCAGCCGCAGAACGAGACATATACACCGTATGATGCTTTCTTGCACTTTAGATTTCCAAAGATTAGCAGTGATGACTAGCCCAATTCCCGAATCTAATATTGCTGTTCCATGAAATTTGCAGGGAGACAGATTGGAAATTGTGGTCATCAACAGCTCTGGCACACACCGAGAGTATTTTGAACTGAGGAAGGATTAGTGCGCTGTTCCTGTGAAATGGCACTTAGTGTTGTTAAGCATAAGGATTAGTGTACTGTTCCTGTGAAATGGCACTTAGTGTTGTTAAGCATAAGAATGTTTTCGCTGTCAGATGTATTTGAATTTCCTTTTAAAGAAAGATGTATCTGAATTCATCATTTTATCTGATATACTCAGAAACATTTTCAAGCCTTTAGAATTGCTTACTGAAATATTCATATTGCCTGAGCATGGAGATAGCAGAAATGAACTCTGTTAAAAAAAAATGAGAAAGCTAAGCTTTATGTATACGAATTTCAACTGTCATTAATCATTTTATCTGATACACCTTTTCAAGCCTTTTGAATTGCTTACTTGAAATACTCGTATTGCTGATTGCTGAGCGTGGTCACAACAAAAATTAACCCTCTTCTGTTGCAAAATTGTAGAAATTGCGCATGATGTTCATGACCAAAAGCACATGATCACTCTCTCACCCAATAAATCATTGGAACTTGGAGGGGCTGTAACTGTAAGGTCACTTAAATTCAAGTTAGCAAAAAAAAAAATTAATCCTGAACGCAGACTGGACACTCAAGCTGAAGGAGGAGCAACAACACCCCTAGTGACCGCATTGAGGATTTCCATGTACCCAAAGACGCCAACCAATACATCATCCTCGCCGTCTGTGACCCAGATGTGGGTGGTCCTGTATGACAGCATATGCGCCATGACGGCGGCGAGCGAGCTCGAGCTCCTACACCTCAGTGCCGCGTTCCCGCCATGGCTCGCCATCATCATCTGCCCCACGATATGCGACAAAAGGGTGTCTGAAATCTGAAGAATGTTCAACCCCAATGACGTTAGAATCATAGAATGAAGAATGTTCAATTCGACAAAATCTTCACCGTTTTATTTTTCTGTTCAAATGTGAGATGCAGAGGAGATGATCGTGCGCATTACATTGCATTCAGGCAATAAATGACATGGACGGGTCAAGGACGAAACAACCAGTGCAAGCTCCAAAGAGGCAAAGATTGTGTGGCGCGTGTCACCTCGTATGGGGCTCGACGGCTCGACCTCGCGAACGAGAGACGGCTCGTGCGCGACGACGTCGCCGGCGGGCTGCTGAGCGCGGTTGCCGTGCCGGCGGGGTGGGAGGCGAGGAAGGCGACGACGTCGAAGGAGCTGAGCAGGCCGATGACGGTGGCCGCGGCGGGCGCCAGGGGCGACGCGCCGTCGCGCCAGACGGCCACGTCGGCCTGCTGCGACGCCGGGATGGCCGCGGCCGCCAAGGAGAGCGGCGCCGAGGCCGGCACGCCACGCAGCGGCGGCTTGCCGGCGGTGAGGTCGGCGGAGGAACACGATCTGGGCCATTCGCTTGCAGGTGCGGACCCACGCGTGGCGCGACGTGAGTGAGACGCTGGCCTCTGGTTCTGCTGGGGCCTCGCGCGCGTCCGATCAAATCTGTTACCTGACGTGAACACCGCTCGCGAAAATGTCGACGTGCTCCACCAACTGGAACCCGATATAGCCTTTGACAAGCCCTCCATGCCCCCATGCATCTTGTCTCCTCTTTGCATCAGCCACCAAGCCGACCATCGCATGATGTCATGATGTCGCTCGCACTGGGCCAATCAAGTCCACACGACTCTCGGGCTCATGGCACGGCCCAGGCCATCTATCGTTTCGTTTCGTTTCGTTTGTTTTTGCCGCATGGCCACCTAGCTTCTTCCTTCCCTCAAAAAAAAAAAAACTAGCTCCTTCCTTCCCTCAAAAAAAAAAAAAAACTAGCTCCTTCCTTTGCTAAAAAAAATAGCTCCTTCCTCCCTTTTCAGAAAAGAAAAAACTAGCTCCTTGCTCCCGGAAACCCGGACCTGACCGTTGGAGTCGGTGACGGCGTACCGCGCAACGTGCTTGCTTGTGCTTGGATAATCCATGACGATTCATCGCGTGTCAACGACCACTGGACGGCACATGGCGGCCGGGTTCGTCAATCTACTGGAGACCACGCCGCGTTATTAAGTTACTAGCTTTATGCCCGCGTTGCCACGGGTGTTCAAACAACTTTTGTTTGTCTTGAAGCTAAGTATAAAAGAACAGTTATACCATAGCCAATTTAAATTCTAAATATAAAAACACATAATTCTATTTTGAGAAATAAAGTGCTCCAAGACAAAATAAATCCCCTAAATATGCAATAGTGATTGGATCGCCTCGCTCCTGGTATATTCCAAACGACGGATGGTAAACATCTCCCCTTAGCTCACCGTCGATGAATTTTAGGACGACGGACGTGTGGTACCGACTTGCCGCACACCGCGTGCTCCCGTAGATTCGTTGTGGCCAGTATTGCACATATAGGAACAGAAGAACAAAACCTATGTTACAAACCTAGATCTAATTCGAACAGAATAATCAACAAAAAGAATTGGATAAAATCAAATTGGAGCGAACCTTCCTAATTCCTATCATTTCTATTTTATGTTTAGGTCCCTGGAATTAACATTAACCTTTTACCATGACAAATCGATAGTGTACAATTGCTTCAACAAATCACCATCCACTTCACCTAATGCCTACGGGAAAAAGATATGAAGATTGAGCTTCTCTAGAACAGGTGAACGCTTGAGAATGCAAGTTAACGCACGGGGTGCCACAAACCAGTGATCATTTTAGTAAAAGTCTTCAGCTTCCTGAATGTAGGGCAGCGTTTCAAATCCCTTTTATAAATAAACTGGAAAAATGCAAGTAGAAAGGAATAAAAGAGCAATCCAGAGTGAAATATGAAATGATTAAAGGATTACAATTGTAGAGAAATTAAATGAGTGAGCGGAAATACATGGAGAGATACTGCAAAAGGTTGAAACCCGAAGTGTATGCATACCGCTTTGGACTCATATAGCAATGCCAAATTCTCATTTGCTGATAAACCTTTCAGAAGCACACACTTTTTTGCGATCTACAACACCATAATAAGAGTAACAGTCCTCATCACCACAATCCCTAGAGTAACCATCACAATATCCAGAGTCCAATTTGTCATGGATGATTATAACAAATGCCTGCTGTAATAGTGGCATGATCTGAAGAACAACAACACTGAACAAATGGACACCCAGCCTCAGTGAAACAAGATTTGGGGCATGAATAATAGTGTTGGAGTCTTTGTTGAAAATGGACTTTGTCATACTTAAGTGTTTCAGGGACTCATGAGACCTTATCGCATACCAAAACTCGCAGGACTTCATCACAGGATGCTTCAAGGATAGACAACCCGAGAAGAAGGACGGCATCTAGCAGGGTGTGTATACCAGCCGGCCACGCCCGCGCGCCTCTCCTTGCCGTCACCAGCTCCCGCCACAGCGCTCCTCTTCGTCCTCCCTGGCGCAGCCGCCCGCGGCCTTGGAGGTGGCTTGCGCCCTCCTCTCGGCAAGCCTGCGATCAGATCAGACCTTTGCAGTAGAGGAAAAAAGATACCTGCAATCAATCGGGCGACGTTGGACGGCTGCCAGGTGGACGACGGACGACGGCTAGTGGACGGGTGGACGATCCGGCGGTTCCTCAGAGCAGCCATTCGATCTGGCGTCCGGCGCGCCACGGTGGGGGCGTGGACGCGTGGACAATGGCGACGTGTATGGGTGGAGGACGCTCGGCGTCCGGCGGTTTCTCCAAGCAGCCCATTCCCCGGCGAGGAGGTGTTCAGCGCTCGGAAAGAGCTGATCCAGGAAGTCACTGTGGAGCCGAGGGAGGCCTGGTGGTTGGTGGGGGTTCGCCCTTTCAGAGGGAGGAGCAGTGGGGCGGTGGAATTGCGCCGATCGGTTCTGCTCGCCAAGCGCACAGCAAAACCGGAAAAGGAAGAGCCGGTCGGGCAGGAAACGACAGTGCGGTGAGACATCATGGGGTGCGACGCGCGAGGGGGAGACGGCGTAGGGAGTTAGCGGGCGACGTAGGAGGTAGGACGAAGGGAGGGAGTCCGTGTGGCGAAGACGGACGAGGGACGACGACGGAAAGGAGGGAGTCCGTCCGTGTGGTGTGGGCGGGCGACGGACGACGATTGCGGCATGGATCAGCTCCTGCGGTCCTGCCGACCTCGAATCAGCTCCTGCGGCGCCGTCGCATGGATCAGATCAGGTTCGGTGGCGTGCGCGACGTGGGCGTGCGTCGATTGAAAAGGAGCTAGGCAATTGTGATCGCATGGCGGAGGGAGGACACAGTTGGAAAGAAAATAGCGAGGAGAAGGGGGCGACGCGGGCGACGGCAACGTGTCCTGCGCTCTCCGGCTCTCCGGCTGCATGCACTTCCACGGCAGCACCATGTACGCCCTCGTTGCCGACCCGGACTGCGTCGTGTGCCGTGGATCGGGGTTGGGGATGTTACATGAACGATTTTGGTGGATGAAGGAGGCAAAATACTTGCTTGGTTTTGCGGCACCATAGTCTAGGAAGGCCAATATGCAGACGGTACCATAATTTGTCTAGATAATAGCACTGAGAATGCCAGAAATACCAAGTTGCTCCTCTACCTGTATGAAGTAATGTCAGGACTGAAAATAAATTTCATGAAAAGTGAAATTTTCATGGTAAATGGGGACAACAACCTAGCTAAACATTATGCTGAAATCTTCAATTGTCAAGTCAGCCTCTTTCCTATCAAATACTTGGGGTTTCCAAGTAGACTACATGTATCCGATTGGATACCTTTGCATGATAAGAATGGAAAGAAGTTGGATATTTGGAAAAGGAGGCTCTATGCCCATTGCTGGGAGAACTACTCTGATTAACTCATCGATGTCCAACTCATTCATATACCACATGTCCATGTACTGGTTGCCCCAACTTCCATCAATATACTGAACAAACAAAGCAGAACCTTTTTCTGGCAAGGAGGTGGTCAAAGAAGAAAATACCATATAGTTAGATGGGAAGTTATATGCAAAAGTAAGAAGAAAGGGGGTCTGAGAGTTAAAGATATTTGAAAAAACCTCTGTCTACTATGCAAGTGGTGGTGGAGGCTTGATAATGAATCAGGATTGTGGCAGGACATAGTAAAGACAAAATATCTTAAGAATGAGCTAATAAGCAGTGTACAGCCCAGGTTTGATGACTCCCCCATCTGGAAAGACCTTATGAAGGTCAGTATTATTTATCTAAGAGGGAGGAAAATTAAGCCAGGAAATGGCGCCAAAACTCTGCTGTGGACTGTCACATGGGTAGGAGAAATTCCTTTATGCAGTAGATTTAGTGTGCTGTTCGAGCTATGTAATGAAAAAAAAGATCACGGTTAATAGGTTTGTTGAGCAAGAAGGCCAATTGTCTTTTAGGAGACGGTTACCAAATTTCCTCTATGAACAGTGGGAGGAGATGCGCATGCTGGTACTGAATCAAAGTTTAATCAAGAACAGGATCATATTTCCTGGAATGGACTAAAAGTGACAAGTTTTTGGTGAAAACAACTTATGATCAGTTGACCAGAGATGAAACTGATGATTCTTACACTATAATTTGGAAAGCCAAAATCCCTTACAAAATTAAAATCTTCATATGGCTTCTAGAGCAAGGTGTTGTCCTAACAAAAGAAAACATGATTAGGAGGAAGTGGGTTGGGGACCCTTCCTGCCGATTTTGTGAATCTACAGAAACTGTAGATCACCTCTTCTTTCAATGTCCTACCGCTAAAGTGGTATGGGGAATTGTGGCTCAACTCATAGGCGCAAACAATATACCAGTGAATATAGGACAATTCTGGAGGTGGATTGAATTATGCCTTCCCAACTGCAAATATATGCACACGTTTGGATTGGCAGCTATTTGCTGGGCAATTTGGAAGGCTTGAAACAAAGCCTGTTTTTGACAAAAAGTTGATTAAACATCCTGCTGAAATAATTTGTCACGCGTGTGCTTTCATGAATTTTTGGAGAGGTTTACATAAGGTGGATCTCCAAGCCCAAATCGCAGAAGGCTTGAAGATCTTGCTCTCG
>JACEFO010002898.1:0-12657 GCA_015342445.1 Digitaria exilis
ATTCATAACAACTGAATTTAAAAGTTCATAGCAGCGGAAGAAAATAATCTAACGACGATACAGATAACTCCGTGCTGAAGCCTGCCACGAAGCTATTCCTCCCGATCCTCGCCAGAGGACGGGACCCATTCGATGTGCCAGCCAGGTGGAACCTGGACAGGCCAAGTCATAGCATGCACATCCAAAGTTATACCTGTAAAATATTGCCACAAGCAAGGCTGAGTATACTAATACTCAGCAAGGCTTACCCGTCGGGTGAAAACTACATCACCGACATCTAGACCATGAGAGGCTTTTGGCTGGTGGGTTTGTTTGCCAAAAAGCAACTAAAGTGAGTCCTTGCTTTCAAGTTTTAGCATCATATTCTAGTAAATTCAACCATTCTAGATTAGCATCCTCTCTAAACATACAAGTGGTGCAATACAATTTAATTCATAGAACAAATTCATAATCTCATAATTCCACTTGTTACTCGATGTAGCATGGCGGTCAAGCAGTCTCATTAACCGCGAGAAGCGGACAGTTCGAACCGAATTTGTGCTACCTGGCCAGGGAAAACCCAACACACACGGATACTCTGCTTGCTATAAAAGGTGCAAGCATTTCCCAACATTTCCCATCGATCCACAATTCGGAACCGGGTCCATTTCCTTAGGATAAAGGTTTACTGCTTCACTCACAACATCACGCATATATCCACAAGTGTACGGCAGGGGAAAACAAAGTTTCCAAGGAGAGATGGCTATTGGTCCTAGCTGCTTCAATCTGGTACCTGGCTTACCGATCCCCATACATCGGCATGCATGTGGTACGTTCAAAAACTTGACAACGCATCCACACCTTCCGACCTTAAGCAATTATCATACACGGACGGGAGATCTACATCTATCATCCCGCCCGTCAATCCTTATGATTCCAACATAAGTAAAGACAAGCAATTCCTATGTCTCGCGAGTGACAGGAAATCACTCGACTTGTAACGGACCTATAGCACTGCACTATCGATCCCTTTCATACTAGTATTGCAAGTCATAGGTACTAGGGAATTTGCAGCTACGGTATTCAATCAACTCCTTGAAACGTAAATGCACAAACATAAGGAATTCAAAGTGCATAATTTGGTAGAGTTAGGTTATGCTCCGGGGCTTGCCTTCTTGCTCGGACTGAGAGTTAGCCTCCGGGTTGGTCACTTCCGCACCGGCACCGTGTTCCGGGACTCCTTCCTCGTCTGCGGGGATGAGGGTGTAGTCGCCGTCTGGGATAGCGCCTTCTACATGATATGCACAGTTTAAGGCGGCTGCCTTTAGATGCTAAGACTAAGGCCTTGAAGGCCATATTCACCTAGACATGCTTAGGCACTACTATTTTCTTCACAAAGGCAAGGTGTCGGTGTGAAAAGTCTTATTTAATTCGATGGTGATTGTGTACATATATAAAAGAATTCTATTTATTTCTACACAAAGTTGGGTGGCTATTCTGAATTTCAGATTCTAATCATTTTAATTTAACCAATTAACCAAAAAGGTTTATTCTTTTATATAAATCAATTTCCAACTAGATTCCTTCTCATTTTTGTTTCTCCATTTCTGTTCATCATTTTTAGCTATAAACTTTATGACAGCTACTGGAGTATAAGAGCTAAGCTCACTCCAAAATTTAGCTAATTTTGAGCTACACATAATTTATTAAAAATGTGCAAACAGCTGACTGCAGAAAAGGAAATAAATGCATAATAAATTGAAAATTAATCCATTTCACGAGATTTTCCTACCAAAGCTAAGCATAAGCATGAGGAGGGCTCTGGCCAAGTGGTGGCTCAAAATAACCCTTGGGTAATCCTCAATATTTTTCTATCCAAAAACACATATTTAATTATTTGCCATCCTAAACAGAGCAAAAATTAAGTTTTTCATTTTTAACATGTGAGCTAACAAGTTTTTAGTTCTCAGGAGCAAAATGGTGATTTTTCACTACACAAATTATTTTTAATGATTTCTGCACTGCAAAAAGACAGAAAACCTATTTTAATTCATAACAGGAGCTACACATCATATTTTTAGGTCCCCTTTGGACACAAGCTGTCCAAGGCCACTACTAACAACATATCCAAAGCTCAACCCTAGCGGAGCTCTGGATTTGAAATGGTGCAAAACTTTAGATTTTCATAGTTTTGAATTTTAATTCGAAAACAGTTCATCAAAAGCATACATATGTCTAATAGAGATTGTAGTTTAGACGCTCACAATTCCAGAGAGTATTTTTGTGCATTTTTCTGATTATTCTACGATTTTTAATCGATTTTATAAGATTCGGCAAAATCAAATCTAGGTTTAAGAATCTATTTCCGCAGAGAACCCTAGAACTTTCAAAACTTCGCGAACCAGTCCTGCACTTTTGCACAGAGGCCCCTAAACAAAGGTAGACGATGAACTTGGGTCCCTGGGACCTCGCCGGAGTTACGCCGGGCAAACCACGGCGAACTGGGCTCGGGGAAGTGGGGGGAAATGATCCTGGGCTCACCACGAGTCGTTTGAGGACGGTTTGGAGGCCGGGGGAGGTCGGAGTTGCGCCGGCGACGAGGAGGTGGCGGCGCGGCCGCCGCGGCTTCTACGCCGGCGAGCTCGGGGTCGTTCACGGAGGGTGGAGAGGTCCTAGAGCACCAGCAGAGCTTGGGGAAGCTAATGGCGTGCTCGAGGAAGCTCGGGGATGGCTCGGAGTAGGGGCTCGACGTGGGGGTGGTTCGACGGCCGGAAAACTCGATTTGGGGGAAATCGAAAATTCGAGCCGGAGAAGGGGCAATGTCTTGGGGAAAGTTGGGGGTTTTGGAGCTGGTGGAGTGGACTAGCTCCGTGCGGGATGGATTTGGGAATGGTGGAGTGTGTGCGACGAATTTCTCGAAGAGCTCGGGTTCGGTTTGCGCGTCGCGAGGAGGAAGAAGAAGGGGGAGAGCGCGAGGAGCTGCACTGGATGGTCGAGCGAGGGAATGGAGTGCGAGAGGAGCTCGGTGGGAAGCTTGGGCACGCGTAGGGGTCACTGTTTCGCCTTGGGAGCGAGCGAGCGCAGTTATGGCCGACGCGACGCGCCATGGCCGCACTGCAAGCTCGGTCTGAGCGCGAACGGCGCGGTTGGCGAGGGGGATCGTTGCGTGCTGCTCAAAGATCGTCTACAGGGCGCGTTGGAGCGTAGCGGAGGAAGAATCGCGGCCTGCAGGCGCTCAGCGCAGCGCGAGCGCGCGCGCGCGACCGCGGCGGCGCACCGACCGCATCATGGCGTCGCGCGGCGCGAGGAGGAGCGAGGCGACGGCGGCGACTTGATGGCACGGGAGTGGACGGACAACGGCTAGGCGACAAGCGCCACCTTCCGCCGTGCCTTGGCCGCGTCAGCGCCGCCTGCGCCGCTCGCCGGCCGCGTGGCGGCCGAGCTCTGGCCGGCGCAGCGCGCGCCAGGGGCACTGTTCCTTGCCCGTGGAGCTCCGATTTTGAATTCGAATTTTCTCCAAAAATTTGACCTGAACTTGAAAAAGTGTGAAAATAAAAGTTGTAGTGTGGAAGATGGGACACAACTTTCTTTTTGGAATGAACTTGAAATTCGAAGTTTTTCCAAGCTCAAATAACCCAAAAACAAAAATGTGCCCAGAACGGTAATTTGAGTTTTTGAGGGGCTAAACCGCAAAATTTTCAAAAGTTCCAAACAGCGACTAGGGTTTATTTGTGATGACAAACAACTTTTATTTTGGGAGATTTTCAAGTTTAGTACAAAAATCTTGAGTTTTCAGTTGGTGCCCAACAACCCCTGTTTTTGGAGTTTAAATTTGAATTTTTGTTGGATTTTTGAATTTCACCCATAATTTCCTGTTCATTGATCTTAATTGCACTTTTTAATAACTTTGACATCAGAGATGTCACAGCTGGGCTGGCTGCCCGGACACCAGACGATCCACGTCTGGCTTCTGCATCTTCCTAGGCGACGCATTGGTTTCCTGGTCATCCAAAAGACAGTCCACTGTCTCACGATCCAGCGTCGAAGCTGAATACCGAGGCGTAGCCAATGCGGTTGCCGAGTGCTCCTGGCTCCGACAGTTACTTGGCGAGCTTGACTGCCCTCCGCGCAAAGCAATGGTGGTCTTCTGTGACAATGTTTCAGCCTGCTACATGAGCAACAATCCGGTGCATCATCGCAGGACAAAGCACAACATCCACTTCGTACGGGAGAAAGTTGCTATTGGTCAATGTCGAGTTCTACATGTGCCAACAGCTCAACAATTTGCGGATATCATGACCAAGGGGTTGCCCTCAGCTAGTTTTAGTGAATTTCGTTCCAGTATGTGCGTCTCCTGACGTCAGGACGTTCATACTGCCCGGGGGTGTTAACAGAATGATAGGCACTAGACTTAGTCCTCGCACACGTCGAGTGGCTCTCCCCCTTTGTAGCTGATATGGTTAGATAGCGCTGATTGAGTCTTCTGTACTCGTGTATATGTGCATCACCGAATGCATCAATGAAGTTGTCGTTGCCACTTCTATTCTCTGCCTATCGCTAACAGTCATCACGCCCGGGCCACTACAATGGCATTAGCTTCCTGAAGTGGGGGGGAGCCGATGTATGTGTGTGAGGAGGATGCCCCATAGAGAGGGTGTGTGCCAGAAGTGCAGCTGCACATGCGAGAGAAGGGAAGGAGTCCAGGTTGGTAGCAGGTCCAGCAGATCCGGCGATGTTGTGCTGGTTCTTGGGCTCCGGTACATGGACTGCGAGAGAAGCGAAGAAGCCTAGGTTGGTACCAAACTACCAGGTCCAGCAGAGCAAATCGTGCGAAGCACATACTTGTTGTTTAGTCCCACCTCGACAAGTATCAAAGGGCAGAAAATGATCAAAAAAACAATTCTAGGCATGATGTACATGATGTTTGGGAGACATCCCTCGAAGTCAGACACATGTTTTTTATCTTCGCAGGGGAGTCGAAGAGGCTACTGAGCGTGTAGATGGGGGATTCAAAGGAACCAGCACGAAGAGGATAAACGAACAACTTTCGAGGTAAAATTGCGCAGGAGGCCTCGAAACTGACCGCAAGATAGGAGAGGCCAAACTACATGGAGTCGTGACACGAGGAGAAGAACGAGGTTAGCTGAAGCCTTCCTATGACGAGGCTGAGCCAAGAATTGGCGGAAGGCAACGATCGTCTGAAGTTAGAATTAGTTCATAGGGTAAATGGCGGGAAGTAACGGTCATGTA
Source organism: Digitaria exilis (assembly GCA_015342445.1). Classification (NCBI taxonomy): domain Eukaryota; kingdom Viridiplantae; phylum Streptophyta; class Magnoliopsida; order Poales; family Poaceae; genus Digitaria; species Digitaria exilis. The sequence goes on from JACEFO010002898.1 coordinate 5,230, forward strand.
AATGCACGAGGTTGCCCCCTATAAATAGCGGGTCAATAGTAAATGTACGGGACATGTAACCTAAGAATGATAGAATACATCACGTTGTTCGTGACACCAAGATCCGTGTTACAACAAATGATATGGGATTTATCCCAGTTTCAAGATAATTTTAGCGACTTGCTAAGACACTTTATGTCTACTCAGCTTCGCCAATCAGTCCTTTTTATGCATGACATATATTATGGAGGCCCGAGCTGTTAGACATATACATTACAAAATAAATAAGATACATCTGAATACATCTATGAATACACATATGAGATAAGATCGCGCTAGTATCATAACGAGATGATGGCCAGGATAATGTTAGCCTAATTGGCTAAGAGCATCTCTAATAGACTAGCTCAATAGCTCAACTAGCTAAATTTTTGCTACTGAACACATAGCTATCCAATAGATTAGCTACCAAAACTCATCAAGCTATCCGGCTCTCCAAATTGGTCTACTCGCTAGCTAAATTGGGCTAGCTAGCCAAATTGGATTATGAGAAATATAGAGTCTATTGAGGTGAGGTCCTCAATATGAAGTGCAATCTTATGAAGAGTCAAATAAAAGTATAAAATAAGAAGGCGATCTTATATTTTTCCGCATGCCAATAAGTAGTATTGTATTTATATTACCATGGTACAAATGGTGATACAATACAAGAACTAGCTATCTAGGGGTAACAATACAAAACTCTAATATTAAAAAGCACATTGAGCATACATCAACTAGTGGCACACTGAGCACTACAGGTACACATCATTGGCTGCTCATTTAACCATCAGCAAGTTCATTAGCTAGCTTTTCTAGGATAGCTTCATGCCTCCTCGATTTGGCTTCGCTGAAATTTGAAGTGTCACGATCTAATAATTTTAAGTGTATCTCATATTTTCTGGATATGTCATGTTCCTTATTTGCTTCCACTGATTTTGTTGATGCTTCTGCAGATTTTTCTATAGTTGTTTTCTCTAATTTGTATGGCTTCATTGAACATAACAAAGTCTTGACATAGCTGGTCCCCAAAGGAGATGGCGTGTTATTTTTTTCTTTTCCTTTTCCTTTTCCTTTTAGCTTGGTTTTTGCTTTGTTCTATCCTCGGGGCGCTTCTCTTTGCGACTGGTATCCTCTTCAGTGTCTTGGCTGGATTATAAAGTGTATGCACCTGATTCAGAAATCTTTGTCCTCTTCTTCTTCTTTTCTTATTCTTCAAGGACCCTACGCCATTTTGGCTGATCCTTTACTTCTCTCCACATGTACTCCAAGGTAAAAAGGTTTCTCATTGTTTTCTGATTTAAACCACTTGTGGGCACTCTCCATGATCATGTCATCGTTAAATCCAATACTCCAAGTGCTTCTAACCCAAGAATAAACACCACAAATTTTTGTGATTTCCTTCTTAACACCACCTCATTGTGTTTTGCATTGCACAACTGTCCTTCTGGAATTTGAAGGCGCATTGTTGTTAAACTCTATAACAACATTCTTCAGTACTCTGCTTTCTTGTCATTGCCATTGCCATTGCCATCGGACGTGATCAACCGAATTATTCAACCAAGCACTAAGGAGTCTTATGTTCTCATCTTTAGTCCAATTCATCAGTGTACCTCTCCTCTCTCCCTCTTCACCCACTTGACTCTTCAAGATTATCATCATTGTTCTCTTCCTGTCTTGCAGGGCATTGAGACACTTAATCTGATCCATGAGAGGAATTGTTTGTTGCAAACTTGCACCTCCAGAAACTTCAATTGGTGAGTGCACCATACCTTGTTGAGGTCAAAAACCTTGAAAACTTGTTGGACTCGATTGCAACCAATTTGTTTGCTGATGAACCCCATGAGGGATTGAAGAAGAACCGCCATCTTATGGATAGTTGGGTGCAGAACCAAAAAAGTGGAAGTTTTGAAAATTAGGTGGGTGGGTATGAGGAAAATGGAGATTGGGGGATCCCTATGGGGAGTTGGGAAGGAGGTGAGTTTTTGCTACTACTTGTATTTGATCGTTGTTGGTTTGGTGAGCCTTGGCTAAAGTAATTCATGAAACCTCTGTTCGAGGGATCCATTACATCTACCAGTTTGATATAGTGTGGTGGCAAATTTCTAAAGTGTGTTATGCCTATGCCTTTGTACACGAGGATAATGCAAGCCGCAACACAAGCAAAGGGGATGCTGAAGAGGAGCAACACCCGGGAGGAGAGCAACGTCTCACAAGTAGCAACGACGCAGAGAGGAAGAGGAGCAGCAACGACTAGAGCCCAATGGTCAAGTGCCTTGTGCTTTGTTTTATTCTTGATGTACGATGTTACAACAGAGATTCTATCATATTTTAAACCTTGTTGCCGACTGTAAGCTTATGGCCAGGCTGTTGCATCAAACTGCTTTTAGTTGTGTCCATTATGTGAACTCCAAGACGATATTGATAATAGTAACAACAATGAGCAATAGTATTTGTACTAGGAAAAAGTCTATTTTTGGCCATCCAACTCTTGCCTCAGTTTGGTTTTGGCCGTCGAACTTCAAAATCGGGTATCTTTGTCCATCCAACTATCAAAACTGTTCTAATTTGGCCATCGGGCTGTTTTGTTGAGTGGTTTTAACTTTTTTAATTTACAATTTAGTCCTTAGATCTTAAAAATGATTATTATTTTTTCTCGTACCTCTGATTTAGGTGATTTTTGTGGTCACGTGCTCCTGACGATGAGCACTATATTTTGAAGTAATCTTTATACTATTTTATCACTATTTGTTATATTATTTTTTTGTCGTTGTGTACAAACAACAATATAAGAAAAATAAAACAAACAATTATAAAATAATTTAATCAACATTATAAAAGATAAAGTTCATTGTTACGAATGCATGACCACTAGAATCACTTAAATCAGATATAGGAGAAAAATAATAATCATTTTAAGATCCAAGGATTAAAATGGACTAATTTAGTGCTTTTTAGTCCTTGTATGTTAAAATGATTACTATTTTTTTCTTGCATCTCTGATTTATGTGATTCTAGTGGTCATGAGTTGGTAACGATGAGCTTAACATTTTAAAATATTGATTATAATATTTTATAATTGTTTGTTTAATTTTTCTTATATTAATTTTTCTATATAAAATAATATAACAAATAGTGATAAAATAGTATAAAGACCATTTTAAAAGATAATGCTTGCCGTTAGGAACATGTGACCGCAAGAGTTCGATGGCCAAAAAACTGAGGCAAGAGTTAGATGGCCAAAAATAGACTTTTTCCTTTGTACTATGAGCCAGGGAAATAAAGAGAAAAGAGAGATAAAAAGGGAAAACAGACATTATGCTCTCACCTTTGCCTGACAAGAACAAATACCCTAGAATCACTTGTGGAGGTTGATTGGGAGCAAAAGACGAAGCCAATCACCAAATCTATAAGCTAGATTAACATCCAAGAACATGCTTTGTCCAAATCTTGATTTCCCCTCCCAGGAGAAGCTTGCGTGAATAGAACAGAGGGAAGGGGAAAGTCAATAGGGTGAGCTAGGAATGAGGAGGGGAGAGGACAGATCGGGTTGGAAAGTGATTATAGCCCAATCAACTTACGCAACATAGGCAGGTCGCCTAGGCGAACGATATTCTCAGCCTGGCGCTTAGGTCAGGCTCAGTGGAAGGGTCATGATGGAGGGTCATGGTATTAAATATCACGCCACATCAGTAAATTTGCTTACATGGCAGGGTTATTTATGAGGAAGAGGAGGGAGAGTGTCATGGGATGAGGGGGGAGGGTCATCACCATGACCCTTGGCTGACACGGGTCTCCAAGTTTACAGCCTTGATAACTGTGCGATGACCCTTCCACTGAGACTGGCCTTAGGCAACAACATAGGTAGGTCGAAGCCACGCAAAAGGAAAAAGTCTATATAACCCCCCAACCTATAGAGGTTGGATTACATAACCCCTAACCTTTGAAACGGTCTACATCACCCCCTGAACTTCTCAAAACCGATCAAATTACCCTCTAAAGTAGTTTTGAAAAATCATAGTAAATCTACGTTGTGTTGAACTCAAAATGAGTAGATATACACACTTTACATATAATATGTTATGCTTTAGTATATTTTTTCACTACAACTTTAGATCTACGTTTTTCTCTATAGTAGTAAAAAATATATTAAAATATATCATATTATATGTTCAGTGTGTATATCTACTCACTTGGACTCCAACACAATTGGAATTTTCATTTTACGATTTTTTTGTGATTTACTATGGTTTTTCAAATTTGCTTTAAGGAGTATTTTGTTCGGTTTTGAGAAGTTCAGGGGATGATATAGACCTTTTCATAGGTTGAGGAGTTATGTAGTGCACTCCTCATAGGTTGGGGGGTGACTTTTTCCCGTGCAAAAATACTAGGACTCCAACAAACACGGTTGTGCCAGATGCTTTGTCCAGGCAAAATCGAGGCAGATGTTTTAGGCCCCGTTTAGATTCACAAAGATTCCCCAAAAAATCACTATTCATCCAACTTTTCCCTATTCATCCCACCTCTTCCACTCACATAACACTATTCATCTACAATGTTTTTTTGGTGAACAGTGTATTTTCGGAGAATCTTTCCTCAATCTAAACACACCCTTAGCCATGCAATTTTGGCAAAGGATCAAACATGCCCCTGTTACTTTTACTACATATTTTTTCCTACATTGTGAGTGCCCACGGGCCGCGGCACGACTGATTTTCAATTGAAAATCCAACCCATACGTGGGACTCCAGCGAGTCCGGCCGAGCCGGGCAGCATGCACCACCGTCGCGCCCGACGGTCCCGGCCTGGTGTCCGAAACGCTCCCTCGTCCGCCTCGTCATAAAGGGCTTCTCTTTTTCTCTCTCCTCTCCTCTCCTCTCCTCCCCACTCCTCAGATCCCGATCTCCCGCCCCGCCCCGCCCCGCCACCGATCCATGGCGTCCTCGTCGCCGTCGAGGCCGCCGCCGCCGTTCGCGCCGCAAAACCCTACCCCGTCGCCCGGGTCGCTCGCGGCGCCCTTCGCCAACATGCAGGTCTCCCGCGCCGCGGGCCCGCCCTTCGCCGGCCCTCCGGGTAGCGGCCCCGCCCCGTCCTCCGCGATCCGCGCGCCACAGGGGCCGCCGCCCGGCGCCCGCCCATTCCCCGGCAGCCCTCCTCCCCCCTCGCAGCCGTCTCCGCCTTTCGCTCGGCCTGGCGCGCCGCTGCAGCAGCAGTCCCCGCCCCAATTCGGCGGCCCGCCCCCAGCTATGGCTTCGCAGCCGCAGCGGCCGGGGTTTGGTGGTCTGCCTTCCGGCCCGCCGCCGCAGGTGCAGCGGGCGCCGTTCGGTGGACCGCCCTCGGGAGTATCGCCGCAGGCTCCGCCGTTCGGTGGCCCTCCAGCGGCTGTGGCGTCTCGGTCTGCTCCGTTGAGTGGGCCACCCGCGGCAGCGTCGTATCAGCCAGCGCCCCCTGCGGCGGTGCCACAGCGTTCCCCGTTCGGCGGTCCTCCTGCGGCAGCATCAGCTCAACCTCCTCCGATCGGTGGAGGGCCTTTTACTGCTGCCCAGGCACCACCGTTTGGCGGGCCACCGGGGTCAGTGCCTCAGACGGCACCCACTGGCGGGTTGAGACCCTTTGGAGGGCCTTCAGCGCCGTCACAGCAAGTGCAGTTTGGTGCACCGCCGCCGTTCGGTGGGCCTAGTGCAGTTCAGCCAGGTGCGCAGCCTCCGCCATTTGGTGCATCGCAATCGCAGGCACCACCATTCATGGGTCCTGCAGGGGGTAATGCGCCGCCATCGTTTGCCCCTCCAATGTGGCAGGGCCAGGCACGACCAGTGAGTGTTTTTTCTTTATAATATTAAGTCATCCAACTTGTTCATAAAGTGCAGAAGTATTAGTGAACATACAAATATAGCTTGTCTAGGGGCAACTGTCACCACTACTTCTAGTTGCATTCCATGTGTGCTAAAGGAATTAATGAGAAAATTAGGAATTGTAGATTTAAAATGCGAGTCACTTTAGGGTTCACTCTGCTTGCCTTTTTGGCTTTGACCATTGATGTTTAAAGCATACATACGTGATTACATTAGATTGTTATTACTCGATTACATCATGAAAATTATTTTCATATAAATGTCTAGTCAAGATGCCACCTTGTAGAACATCATAGCTCAATTCTTTATGGCATTTTAAGATCTCTGTGTATCTATTTACTGGATGGGATACTTAAAACTGTGTCCACCTTGTAGAACATGACATAGCTCAATTCTGTAGTGCCTGAGGTTTATTTATGATCTTGAGACGTCTTTGGTCCACGCTGGTCATTACTAGTCTGATGCAAAAATCTTCTGTGGATTTTTTTTTGGTGGATGAGACACTTCAAATTTCCTTGGAATGTTGTGGTTAATGCTCCTATGGTGATCTGTTCAAATTATTTGTAGGGAGCTGTTCCTGGTGGTATGCAACCATCTATGAGAATGCTGTCATGCCCTGGTGGCATGCCACCCAATGCAACTTGGCCAAGGGATGTCACATGCATCAACACCCACCATGGCCATACTCCCCCATGCCCAGGTCTCAACCCCATCCAAAATTGATCCTAATCAAATTCCCACGGCCTGTTCAAGAGACATCGGTCATCATCTTTGAGACCCGGCAAGGTGGCCAAGCTGCTATCCCACCGGTATATATTCAGATCTGTAGTAATTATAATTATATCTCTGTTTTGGAATTGCTTGTTTGGTTCTCTAAGAGCAGTGTTTTTAATTGAAGGCTGCCTCCAGTGGAATTCATTGTGAAGGATACTGGGCAACTGCAACCCCCGTTTGATGAGATGCACGATGAATCAGGTTGGTTTTGAATTTTAAGTTTCTCCTTCCATTGCCATGTTTTTTGTTTTCCTTTTTAACTGTTATGTACATATGTTATCCAGATACCATGTACAGGCGATCTCTTGACAACATCAGGAATGCCATTAGCCCTGTTGGTACAACCTTTTGCTCTTCCCCATCCATCTGAGGAACCTATCCAGGTACTTAATCCTTACTCTCACTGATGTGTGCGTAAATAAAATCTATTGCATCAACCATAATGACATGAACAACCAAATAAAGGACCAAGGAGACTTTTTTTTATGAGTTTATGCATATTGATCTATGCCATTGTGTGATGATTGTAGAGTATTTAATCATTCTTGTAAGGAGAATTTGTTTGCTTGTGTAAAACCTTCGATTATTTCATCGCACATAACCATCTGTATCAACTTCTAAATTTGTTTAGCGTACTACTCCCTGCCCTCCCAGGCATACAGGAACACACACATTTTATTAAATGTTGCTATTTTTTTTAACAATGATCGTTGAACTATATGTGGATTTGTTGCACAAATGTAATGCTAGATTTTGTATTTGAAAGTATTTCAAATTACCATAA
>JACEFO010002899.1:0-17616 GCA_015342445.1 Digitaria exilis
TTTTGGAGTTTAAATTTGAATTTTGTTGGATTTTTGAATTTCCACCCATAATTTTCCTGTTCATTGATCTTAATTGCACTTTTTAATACCTTTGACATCAGAGATGTCACAGCTGGGCTGGCTGCCCGGACACCAGACGATCCACGTCTGGCTTCTGCATCCTTCCTAGGCGACGCATTGGTTTCCTGGTCATCCAAAAGACAGTCCCATCTGTCTTCACACGATCCAGCGCGAAGCTGATACCGGAGGCGTAGCAATGCGGTTGCCGAGTGTCTGGCTCCACAGTTACTTGGCGAGCTTGACTGCTGCCGCGCAAAGCAATGTGCTCTTTCTGTGACAATGTTTCAGCCTGCTACATGAGCAACAATCCGGTGCATCATCGCAGGACAAAGCACAACATCCACTTCGTAACGGAGAAAGTTGCTATTGGTCAATGTCGAGTTCTACATGTGCCAACAGCTCAACAATTTGCGATATCATGCAAGGGGCGTTGCCCTCAGCTAGTTTTAGTTGAATTTCGTTCCAGTATGTGCGTCTCCTGACGTCAGGACGTTCATACTGCCCGGGGGTGTTAACAGAATGATAGGCACTAGACTTAGTCCTCGCACACGTCGAGTGGCGCTCTCTCCTTTGTAGCGATATGGTTAGATAGCGCTGATGAGTCTTCTGTACTCGTGTATAATGTGCATCACCGAATGCATCAATGAAGTTGTCCGTTGCCACTGTCTATTCTCTGCCTTATCGCTAACAGTCATCACGCCCGGGCCACTACAATGGCATTAGCTTCCTGAGTGGGGGGAGCGATGTATGTGTGTGAGGGGATGCCCCCATAGAGAGGGTGTGTGCCAGAAGTGCAGCTGCACATGCGAGAGAAGGGAAGGAGTCCAGGTTGGTAGCAGGTCCAGCAGATCCGGCGATGTTGTGCTGGTTCTTGGGCTCCCGGTACATGGACTGCGAGAGAAGCGAAAGAAGCCCTAGGTGGTACCCAAACTACCAGGTCCCAGCAGAGCAAGAATCGTGGCGACGTAAGCACAATACTTGTTTGTTTTAGTCCCACCTCGACAAGTATCAAAGGGCAGAAAAAATGATCAAAAAAACAATTCTAGCATGATGTACATGATGTTCTGGGAGACATCCCTCGAAGTCAGACCACATGTTTTTTATCTTCGCAGGGGAGTCGAAGAGGCTACTGAGCGTTGTAGATGGGGGATTCAAAGGAAACCCAGCACGAAGAGGATAACGGACGACAACTTTGAGGTAAAATTGCGTCAGGATGCCCTGAAACTGACCGCAAAGATAGGAGAGGCCAAACTACATGGAGTCGTGACGACGAGGAGAATGAACGAGGTTAGCTGAACGCCTTCCTATGACGAGGCTGAGCCAAGAATTGGCGGAAGGCAACGATCGTCTGAAGTTAGAATTAGTTCCATAGGGTAATGCGGAACGTAAACGGTCATGTAAATGCACGAGGTTGCCCCCTATAATAGCGGGTCAATAGTAAATGTACGAGGACAGTAACCTAAGAATGATAGAATACATACGTTGTTCTGTGACACCAAGATCCGTGTTACAACAAATGAATGGGATGTTATCCCAGTTCAAGATATTTAGCGACTGCTAGACACTTTATGTCACTCGCTTCGCCAATCAGTCCTTTTTATGCACTGACATATATTATGGCGGCGAGCTGTTAGACATATACATTACAAAATAAATAAGATACATCTGAATACATCTATGAATAACCACTATGAGATAAGATCGCGCTAGTATCATACGAAGTGATGGCCAGGATAATGTTAGCCTAATTGCTAAGAAGCATCTCTAATAGTACTAGCTCAATAGCTCAAACTAGCTAAATTTTTTGCTACTGAACACATAGCTATCCAATAGATTAGCTACCAAAACTCATCAGCTATCGGCTCTCCAAATTGGTCTATCTCGCTAGCTAATTGGGCTAGCGCTAGCCAAATTGGATTATGAGAAATATAGAGTCTATTGAGGTGAGGTCCTCAATATGAAGTGCAATCTTATGAAGAGTCAAATAAAATATAAAATAAGAAGGCGATCTCTTATATTTTCCGCATGCCAATAAGTAGTATTGTATTTATATTACCATGGTACAAATGGTGATACAATACAAGAACTAGCTATCTAGGGTAACAATACAAAACCTCTAATATTTAAAAAGCACATTGAGCATACATCAACTAGTGGCACACTGAGCACTACAGGACCACATCATTGGCTGCTCATTTAACCATCAGCAAGTTCATTAGCTAGCTTTTCTAGATAGCTTTCATGCCTCCTCGATTTGGCTTCGCTGAAATTTGAAGTGTCACGATCTAATAATATTTAAGTGTATCTCATATTTCTGGAATATGTCATGTTCCTTATTGCTTCCCACTGATTTTGTTGATGCTTCTGCAGATTTTTTCTATAGTTGAATTTTTTTCTATAGTGTTTCTCTAATTTGTATGGCTTCTTGAACATAACAAAGTCTTGACATAGCTGGTCCCCAAAGGAGATGGCGTGTTATTTTTTTCTTTTCCTTTTCCTTTTCCTTTTAGCTTGGTTTTTTGCTTTGTTCTATCCTCGGGGCGCTTCTCTTGCACTGGTATCCTCTTCAGTGTCTTGGCTGGATTATAAAGTGTATGCACCTGATTCAGAAATCTTTGTCCTCTTCTTCTTCTTTTCTTATTCTTCAATGGACCCTACGCCATTTTGGACTGATCCTTTACTTCTTCTCCACCATGTACTCCAAGGTAAAAAGGTTTCTCATTGTTTCTGATTTAAACACTTGTGGGCATCTCCATGATCATGTCATCGTTAAATCCAATACTCTCCAAGTGCTTCTAACCCAAGAATAAACACCACAAATTTTTTGTGATTTCCTTCTTAACACCACCTCATATGTGTTTTGCATGGATCGGCACAACTGTCCTTCTGGAATTTGAAGGTCGCATATTGTTGTTAAACTCTATAACAACATCTTCAGTACTCTGCTTTCTTGTCATTGCCATTTGCCATTCCATCTCGACGTGATCAAACCGAATTATTCAACCAGCACTAAGGAGTCTTATGTTCTCATCTTTAGTCCAATTCATCAGTGTACCTCTCCTCTCTCCCTCTTCACCCACTTGACTTTCAAGCATTTATCATCATTGTTTCTCTCCTGTCTTGCAGGGCATGATGAGACACTTAATCTGAGCCATGAGAGGAATTGTTTGTTGCAAAACTGCACCTCCAGAAACTTCAATTGGTGAGTGTGCACCATACCTTGTTTGAGGTCAAAAACCTTGAAAACTTGTGGACTCGATTGCAACCAATTTGTTTGCTGATGAACCCCATGAGGGAATTGAAGAAGAACCGCCATCTTATGGATAGTTGGGTGCAGAACAAAAAAAGTGGAAGTTTTGAAAATTAGGTGGTGGGTATGAGGGAAAATGGAGAGATTGGGGGATCCCTATGGGGAGTTGCGGAAAGGAGGTGAGTTTTTGCTACTACTTGTATTTGATCGTTGTTGTTTGGTGAGCCTTGGCTAAAGTAATTCATGAAACCTCTGTTCGAGGGATCCATTACATCTACCAGTTTGATATAGTTGTGGTGGCAAATTTCTCTAAAGTGTGTTATGCCTATGCCTTTGTACACGAGGATAATGCAAGCCGCAACACAAAGCAAAGGGGATGCTGAAAGAGAGCAACACCCGGAGAGGAGAGCAACGTCTCACAAGTAGCAACGACGCAGAGAGGAAGAGGAGCAGCAACGACTAGAGCCCAATGGTCAAGCTGCCTTGTGCTTTGTTTTATTTCTTGATGTACGATGTTACAACAGAGATTCTATCATATTTTAAAACCTTGGTTGGCCGACTGTAAGCTTATGGCCAGGCTGTTGCATCAAACTGCTTTTTAGTTTGTGTCCATTATGTGGAACTCCAAGACGATATTGATAATAGTAACAACAATGAGCAATAGTATTTGTACTAGGAAAAAGTCTATTTTTGGCCATCCAAGCTCTTCTTGCCTCAGTTTGGTTTTGGGCCGTCGAACTTCAAAATCGGGTATCTTTGTCCATCCAAACTATCAAAACTGTTTCTAATTTGGCCATCGGGCTGTTTTGTTGAGTGGTTTTAACTTTTTTAATTTACAATTTAGTCCATTAGATCTCTTAAAATGATTATTATTTTTTTTCTCGTACCTGCCGATTTAGGTGATTTTTTGTTGGTCACGTGCTCCTTGACGATGACACTATATTTTGAAGTAATCTTATACTACTATTATGTATCACTATTTGTTATATTATTTTTTGTCGTTGTGTACAAACAAACAATATAAGAAAAATAAAACAAACAATTATAAAATAATTTTTATCAACATTATAAAAGATAAAGTTCATTGTTACGAATGCATGACCACTAGAATCACTTAAATCAGATATAGGAGAAAAATAATAATCATTTTAAGATCCAAGGATTTAAAATGGACTAATTTAGTGCTTTTTAGTCCTTGTATGTTAAAATGATTACTATTTTTTTCTTGCATATCTGATTTAAGTGATTCTAGTGGCCATGAGTTTGGTAACGATGAGCTAACATTTTAAAATATTGATTATAATCTTTTATAATTGTTTGTTTAATTTTTGCTTATATTATCTATTAATAATATCAAATATATAAAATATAAAGACCATTTTAAGATAAGTGATAAGAATCAGTAAATCAGAGATACGAGGAGATAATTTTAAAAAGATAATTGCTTAAATAAAAATTAGGACCACTGTGACGATGGCCAATTTTGAGACTAGAGATAGTTCGATGGCCATAGAACCCAGGTTTTAGAACGATGAGACGAGACAAGAGTTGGATGATCAAAAATAGACTTTTTCATTTGTACTATGAGCCAGGGAAAACAAAGAGAAAAGAGAGATAAAAAGGGGAAACAGACATTATGCTCTCACCTTTGCCGGACAAGAACAAATACCCTAGAATCACTTGTGGAGGTTGATTGGGAGCAAAAGACGAAGCCAATCACCAAATCTATAAGCTAGATTAACATCAAGACACATGCTTTGTCCAAATCTTTGATTTCCCCTCCCAGGAGAAGCTTGCGTGAATAGAACAGAGGGAAGGGAAAAGTCAATAGGGTGAGCTAGGAATGAGGAGGGGAGAGGACAGATCGGGTTGGAAAGTTGATTATAGCCCAATCAACTTACGCAACATAGGCAGGTCGCCTAGGCGAACGATATTCTCAGCCTGGCGCTTAGGTCAGGCTCAGTGGAAGGGTCATGATGGAGGGTCATGGTATTAAAATATCACGCCACATCAGTAAATTTGCTTACATGGCAGGTATTATTTATGAGGAGAGAGGAGGGAGAGTGTCATGGGATGAGAGGGGAGGGTCATCACCATGACCCTTGGCTGACACGGGTCTCCAAGTTTTACAGCCTTGGTAAACTGTGCGATGAACCTTTCCACTGAGACTGGCCTTAGGCAACAACATAGGTAGGTCGAAGCCACGCAAAAAGGAAAAAGTCTATATAACCCCCAACCTATAGAGGTTGTAATGTATACATAACCCCTAACCTATGAAACGGTCTACATCACCCCCTGAACTTCTCAAAACCGATCAAATTACCCTCTAAAGTAGTTTTGAAAATCATAAAAATCATAGATAAATCTAAAATGGTCTAGTTGTGTTGACTCAAAATGAGTAGATATACACACTTTACATATAATATGTTATGCTTTAGTATATTTTTTCACTACAACTTTAGATCTACGTTTTCTCTCTATAGTAGTAAAAATATATTAAAATATATCATATTATATGTTCAGTGTGTGTATATCTACTCACTTGGACTCCAACACAATTGGAATTTTCATTTTACGATTTTTTGTGATTTACTATGGATTTTTTCAAATTTGCTTTAAGGAGTATTTTGTTCGGTTTGAGAAGTTCAGAGGATGATATAGACCTTTCATATGTTTGAGGAGTTATGTAGTGCACTCCTCATAGGTTTGGGGGGTGACTTTTTTCCCGTGCAAAAATACTAGGACTCCAACAAACACGGTTGTGCCAGATGCTTTGTCCAGGCAAAATCGAGGCAGATGTTTTAGGCCCCGTTTAGATTCACAAAGATTTTGGCAAAAACATCACTACATCCAACTTTTCCTATTCATCCCACCTCTTCCACTCACATTAACACTACATCTACAATGTTTTTTTGGTGAACAGTGTATTTTCGAGAGAATCTTGCCTCAATTCTAAACACACCCCGCCATGATGCAATTTTGGCAAAGGATCAAACATGCCCCTGTTACTTTTACTACATATTTTTCCTACATTTGTGAGTGCCCACGGGCCGCGGCACGACTGATTTTCAATTGAAAATCCAACCCATACGTGGGACTCCAGCGAGTCCGGCCGAGCCGGGCAGCATGCACCACCGTCGCGCCCGACGGTCCCGGCCTGGTGTCCGAAACGCTCCCTCGTCCGCCTCGTCATAAAGGGCTTCTCTTTTCTCTCCTCTCCTCTCCTCTCCTCCCCACTCCTCAGATCCCGATCTCCCGCCCCGCCCCGCCCCGCCACCGATCCATGGCGTCCCTCGTCGCCGTCGAGGCCGCCGCCGCCGTTCGCGCCGCAAAACCCTACCCCGTCGCCCGGGTCGCTCGCGGCGCCCTTCGCCCAACATGCAGGTCTCCCGCGCCGCGGGCCCGCCCTTCGCCGCCGCCCTCCGGGTAGCGGCCCGCTCCGTCCTCCGCGATCCGCGCGCCACAGGGCCGCCGCCCGGCGCCCGCCCATTCCCGGCAGCCCTCCCTCCCCCCTCGCAGCCGTCTCCCGCCTTTCGCTCGGCCTGGCGCGCCGCTGCAGCAGCAGTCCCGCCCCAATTCGGCGGCCCGCCCCCAGCTATGGCTTCGCAGCCGCAGCGGCCGGGGTTTGGTGGTCTGCCTTCCGGCCCGCCGCCGCAGGTGCAGCGGGCGCCGTTCGGTGGACCGCCCTCGGGAGTATCGCCGCAGGCTCCGCCGTTCGGTGGCCCTCCAGCGGCTGTGGCGTCTCGGTCTGCTCCGTTGAGTGGGCCACCCGCGGCAGCGTCGTATCAGCCAGCGCCCCCTGCGGCGGTGCCACAGCGTTCCCCGTTCGGCGGTCCTCCTGCGGCAGCATCAGCTCAACCTCCTCCGATCGGTGGAGGGCCTTTTACTGCTGCCCAGGCACCCACCGTTATGGCGGGCCACCGGGCGGTCAGTGCCTCAGACGGCACCCACTGGCGGGTTGAGACCCTTTGGAGGGCCTTCAGCGCCGTCACAGCAAGTGCAGTTTGGTGCACCGCCGCCGTTCGGTGGGGCCTAGTGCAGTTCAGCCAGGTGCGCAGCCTCCGCCATTTGGTGCATCGCAATCGCAGGCACCACCATTCATGGGTCCTGCAGGGGGTAATGCGCCGCCATCGTTTTGCCCCTCCAATGTGGCAGGGCCAGGCACGACCAGTGAGTGTTTTTTTCTTTATAATATTAAGTCATCCAACTTGTTCATAAAGTGCAGAAGTATTAGTGAACATACAAATATAGCTTGTCTAGGGGCAACTGTCACCACTACTTCTAGTTGCATTCCATGTGTGCTAAAGGAATTAATGAGAAAATTAGGAATTGTAGATTTAAAATGCGAGTCACTTTAGGGTTCACTCTGCTTGCCTTTTTGGCTTTGACCATTGATGTTTTAAAGCATACATACGTGATTACATTAGATTGTTATTACTCGATTACATCATGAAAATTATTTTCATATAAATGTCTAGTCAAGATGCCACCTTGTAGAACATCATAGCTCAATTCTTTATGGCATTTTAAGATCTCTGTGTATCTATTTACTGGATGGGATACTTAAAACTGTGTCCACCTTGTAGAACATGACATAGCTCAATTCTGTAGTGCCTGAGGTTTATTTATGATCTTGAGACGTCTTTGGTCCACGCTGGTCATTACTAGTCTGATGAAAAAAATCTTCTGTGGATTTTTTTTTGGTGGATGAGACACTTCAAATTTCCTTGGAATGTTGTGGTTAATGCTCCTATGGTGATCTGTTCAAATTATTTGTAGGGAGCTGTTCCTGGTGGTATGCAACCATCTATGAGAATGCCTGTCATGCCTGGTGGCATGCACCCAATGCACTTGGCCAAGGGATGTCACATGCATCAACACCCACCATGCCATACTCCCCCATGCCCAGGTCTCAACCCCATCCAAAATTGATCCTAATCAAATTCCACGGCCTGTTCAAGAGACATCGGTCATCATCTTTGAGACCCGGCAAGGTGGCCAAGCTGCTATCCCACCGGTATATATTCAGATCTGTAGTAATTATAATTATATCTCTGTTTTGGAATTGCTTGTTCTGGTTCTCTAAGAGCAGTTGTTTTTAATTGAAGGCTGCCTCCAGTGAATTCATTGTGAAGGATACTGGCAACTGCAACCCCCGTTTGATGAGATGCACGATGAATCAGGTGTGTGGTTTTTGAAATTAAGTTTCTCCTTCCATTGCCATGTTTTTGTTTTCCTTTTAACTGTTATGTTACATATGTTATCAGATACCATGTACAGGCGATCTCTTGACAACATCAGGAATGCCATTAGCCCTGTTGGTACAACCTTTTGCTCTTCCCCATCCATCTGAGGAACCTATCCAGGTACTTAATCCTTACTCTCACTGATGTGGCGTAAATAAAATCCCTATTGCATCAACCATATGACATGACAACCAAATAAAGGACCAAGGAGACTTTTTTTTATGAGTTTATGCATATTGTCTATGCCATTGTGATTGTAGAGTATTAATCATTCTTGTAAGGAGAATTTGTTTGCTTGTGTAAAACCTTCGATTATTTCATCGCACATAACCATCTGTATCAACTTCTAAATTTGTTTAGCGTACTACTCCCTGCCTCCCAGGACACAGGACCACACACATTTTATTAAATGTTGCTATTTTTTTTAACAATGATCGTTGAACTATATGTGGATTTTGTTGCACAAAATGGTAATGCTAGATTTGTATTTGAAAGTACTTTCAAATTACCATAATGTTGTTACAGATAACATACTGTCAGAGACTGAATGATGAAATTTAGTTTTTGGACATTGCATTGAGGTCAAACTATACCTTATATTTGATGCAGGTTGTTGATTTGCATTGCAAATGTTTAGCCTAGAAAAAAAAAACCTTAGTTCATTCACGTGCACTATATGCTGGTACAGGACACCAAAAAGTGATTCAATGTTGTACCTTTAGCATTTGGATTCGATGTGCTCTCCTTGTGTGCTTTACCTATCTTGTTGACTAGATGGTTTGACTATTGCAGTTAAAGTTTTAGAACTTGTCACTTCAATCATCCACAGCAGTACATTGACATTTCTGTTGGCATAAATGGAACATACATGCAGATCTGCAGCTATTACATATAGAGATGCAAATTGTTAATATCCGTGGTTGCCATTTGTGCTGAAGTTAGTACTTATTACTGACTTTTCTGAACGTTTGCATAGATTTGATACAATAGGTTGGCAAAACTAAACAATTAATTTGTTCATGTGTTCAAAAAGTGTTTTCGTAGAGGTGTTTCATCCACTGATTTGGGTAATGTCCAGATTATGATCTAAACTAAAAATTATTTGCCAATGTTCTTAAAGGTTTCAATACAACAATCTTTATTTCTTTGGTATATAATGTTACTGACGCTTCTTTCTTATTACAGCTTGTGGATTTCGGGGAGATGGCCCCCCATTAGGTGCTCGCGCTGCAAAGCATACATAAATCCATTCATGAAATTCATTGACCAAGGGAAACATTTTATATGTAACTTATGTGGTAAGGGATATAGTTGTAATTTGACTTTTCTGATTTCCCATTTTTATATGCACTTCATATGTAAATTTAACATTTTAAAGCCTGATGCAATTACCTTACCATTGAAAATCTGTAGCCAAACATCTTTGAAAATGCTTGGTTCTTCCCCTTTTTTATATAAAAAAACATGTCTATTTGGATTCTTGAACTCCTACTATGTATGCCATATGTTTAAACATATTCTACTTAGGTAATGCTACTTCCCATTTTTAAAAAAATGCCACTGTTATACAGGATTTAGCAATGATACTCCGAGGGAGTACTTCTGCCACTTGGGACCTGACGGTAGGCGACGTGATGCCGACGAAAGGCCTGAATTATGTAGAGGATCAGTTGAATTCGTTGCTACCAAAGAGTTTCTGGTGTGTGATTTCACTTTGTCTGGAGTACCCCTTAATCTTCTGAGCAAGTTGATACAATGCATTATGTAAAATTAAATGTTTTTATAAACAGTCATCGTATCAATGCCCTTTCTATCCCCCATATTCACCTCATTAAGAACAATGATCATGAATCTGTGTCGATTTCAGGTTCGTGACCCAATGCTGCTGTATATTTCTTTCTCATCGATGTCTCTATGAACGCTGTGACTTACTGGTGCAACAGCTGCAGCCTGTAGTGCTATTTCCCAGGCTCTTTCAGACCTTCCGGTAAGTTTAGATGGTTCTTTTCTATACATACATTGACTACTACAAAACAACATGAGCTTTTTGTCCGTGTGGATTTGCCTAGGCCATGTGTACTACTTCAGAGCAATTCAGTTGGACGAATCTGTTAACAGCCTCCCTAAGTGATTCTGGTAGCTACTGTGATAAATTGTTATGAATGACAACTCAGATATGCCCTAGTGCATTGGCAATGATTAAAAGAGAAATATCTAATTTGTTAACAAATCTTAATATTTTTCGTCACGTTATGTTATTTTAAGAGATGGGGTTGAACTATTTGGGTGTGCCTAATAGGCTTGTAGTATCATAGAGAAACCATATCCCACCATTATTTGTAGTTAATTTTGGGAACAAGTAAACATGATTACTAACTTTGATATAGTTATGTTGGCATATTGTAATTTCCTTGTTACTTTAATTTTTCTTTATTTCTTTAACTATTCACACAAATTGAAACATAATATAGCACTGTGAAGTTCCCTTGACATTAGTTGTGCCTTTTGTAGGAAGGCCCTCGAACAATGGTTGGAATTGGTACATTTGATTCTGCTATTCACTTCTACAGCCTTAGACGTGCTCAACAACAGTGTATTTTTTCTTAACAAGTTTGTTAGGATCGCAAGCACTCTATGTTTCATAACCACCTGTGAAAGTTCTGCTACCATCTTTTCATGCTTTTTTTTGGTCTTTTGGTTATTATATAAAGTTCACCAGAACTGGTCGTCAATGAAAAGATACATTTAGACATTCTGCTGAGACAGGCTAACCACTTTGGTTTGGGGTGTCAAAAACCATGTGAAAAATTTCAATCTTAGTCTACCTCTGTATGTAATTAAATTAAGACCTGTTGTTTCCAGATGTACGTGGGATTTCCATTGCACATACCTTTCTTATTGGGTTATATAATTCACAGTTCTATCGGGTTCTCTTGAGAAAGACACTCAACGTTTTGAGATAGATCAAGTACTCCATTAACAGTCTTCTCTTTTTTTTTAGTGTTCTTGGTGTTGATGTGTTTTCGGAAAAGATGAATATGCACTGCAATATTTGTTTATTTGTGAATTTGATCTGAACGTAATGCTTCATACTATATTCTTGATTCACAAGTTTTTGTTTATAGTTAGCAGATTTCATTATTTTTTCCTTAAGCATTCTATAATTTCTTTGAAAAATATATTCTACTAACTTCTTAGCTTTGTTCTATTTGTTGCAACTATTGATTCAGCTTTTTGTTGCTGCTATTCTTTCCAAAGAAGCTTCTAAGTATTTCTGAACTACTTGCTTTGTTATGTACCTCAAGATGTTCAAACTGCACATTTTCTTTTTTCTCCTTGGCAGCCTTTGATGCTTAATTGTTCCTGATATCGCAAGATGTGTACACTCCGCTTCAAACGGACTTGATTCTCCCAATCTCAGAGTTTGTACTCTCATTTTAGTCGTGAATGACAAATTACTTCTTGTAAAGTTTACTAGGTCTTCAAATTTCTGTTAGAAGCTTCGGTAGAAGTAAGATATTTCTCCATCCCATTCTTGACAAAGCTCTGAATGCATTATTTTTTGCGGCTCTAGTGCCATGAGAATTTGGAGCAACTTTTGGAGAGCATCCCAGTCATGTTTGAGAACAACAGATTGCTGATTCTGCATTTGGTGCTGCTATGAAGGTACTGTAATCTTCAGTGTGGTCACTCTTTTTGTGTTGTTCCTTTTTATTCCATGCATTATTTTTACTTCATACAGTGTATAATTTACCTGCTTCACTAACAGTTTGCATGGCATCAATCTCCTTCACAGTTTAGTACACATTTACTTACAAAATAAGTTGTTTGATTGCGATTGAACCGTAACTTGCTTGCTGAATTTCATCGTCATATTGTTTTGTACTTTTTGTCAGTTTCATTGACCAGTTTATTCTGATTATGGTGTTGTGTTCAGGCGAGCTTTCTAGCTATGAAGTCCACTGGTGGAAAGTTGCTTGTATTTCAGGTCAGGTATTTTGATAGGTCAACTTTATCTGTATGACGGGTGGGATGGAATCAAGTCTATTCCAGCTTTTTTTTTTTACAAATTTTTTGCCAGATTATATGCCTCTTTTTCTTTGAGATGCCTAGTCATGGCTTATCCATTAACCAAAAACTACCTGATAGCTCATCATAGGCATGAAACTGGTTTTTAAGAATGTCAAAAATAAATAGTAATTCTGTCTGGTGCGACATCATAAATGTATTTCAAATTGGTTTATTGACAACATAAATATTAAAGGTGTATTATTGGTGCTTTTTCAGTGCTACCATCCGTAGGGAATAGGGTTCATTATCTGCTAGGGAAGCTGAAGGGTAGATGCAATACTTCGACTGGAGATAAGGTTATGATTCATTTTGAGGGATTATTATTCATGATGTACACGTGTAAGACATTCATATACTTTGCCAGGTCACTTACACTTTTTCTTTGTTAATATTGCTCCTTATTTGTTTTATTGATTCCAATCTCATATACAATATATTTTGTACGCTCTGCAGGAGGCACATAAGCTTCTTCAACCTGTTGATAAGACTCTAAAGACAATGGCACAAAGAATTTGCTGAGTAACCAAGTGAGAAAACCATTTAGTTTCTATGTTTCTATGTTGTTTTGAGAATTTAAATCTATCTCTATATATATTTACATAATGTCGTAACATTGACTTATGTTTTTTTTCGTTTACCAGGTTTGTGTAGATGTGTCGCTTAGCACACACAGTCGTATGTAGATATTGCTCCAATATCAGTTTGTTCCCATACAACTGGTGGTGGCGGGTATGCTCTAGGTCCAATCAACAGTTTGCCTGAGTTTGCTCAGACGTATTATATTTGTTCCTCTTGTAATCTTCTGCAACATCTAGAGTTATATACTTTATATTAGATGTTATGTTGATTTGATTACTGCATGACCTTTTATTTCCCTTGCTTTGTTCCAATATTAGTTCTATTGTTATCCTTTTTTAGTGAGGATAACAACCATGATGTATATATCTATATCCTTACAATAGCATATGTCTTAGTGATCATAGCTTGTCCCTAGGCTTGCACCAATTTCTGCAATTGCCACGACTTACTCATCGCATGTTAACTGTACCTCATCAGCAGATAACATCAGATTAATTTTCTGTGCATAAAATGAGTTATATATTTGAAGGTACAAAAGAAACCACTGTTCACAAGCATAACTAATTAGTTACTAAAGTATCCTGATCAGTCTTGGCTGCAGCTTTGAAGCGTTTTTTTCGAGACTGATCTGCATATACCCCCTTTGTTCATGCATTTTATGCATGCAACTATAACAAACTCGACCTGCCGGGGGGGGGGTAAGACAGCCCCCGGGCAATTTTGCTAAGAGCACGCAGTCGGAGAAAAAACCCCGAACCCCTGCCAAACCCTTACACAGTGGCACCATTGCCCATGTGAGACGACCTATAGGCCGGGCCTTAGACCTGCTCTTTGGCGTGGTGACAAACGAGGGGATTTTTTTTTTAACCACAGCCTGAATTATGCATGCAATATGGTGGAAAAGATTTTGTCAACATTTTACAAGTTCCAATCTTTATGATATCATATGTATGCCGTGATAGATGGGGAAAACATATATAATTGGACTTTGATCTCAGCTACCATTGCACATTTTTTACATTTTGTTACGCATCACATGCAGGCTTGGTATAACTTGTGAGGTAATTGGGAGCTAATGTTAAACGCCTATGGACATCTGATTTTCTCATACCATAGATATGGTCATCTTTTCGACAAAAAACCTTTCTATTGTTTGTGTTGTTTGATCTAATATCTATCACTATATCCACTAAAAAATATCTATCCTTTGTTTGCAGGTTTACTATATTACCCGTTTTCTGCTCTCCTCTGATCCAGCCAAACTGTATAATGATCTTCGATGGAATATTAGTAGACCCGCAGGTTTTGAAGCTGTCATGCGTGTCAGGTGTAGTCAGGTGAGTGCTATGTCAAACCTTGTCTGGCATATTGTGATAGTGAACTTCATTAACCTAGCTCCTTTCATTGTGTCATTAGGGGCTTCAAGTTCAAGACTATTTTGGCAATTTCTGCAAGCGTGTTCCTACTGATATCGATCTTCCTGTGGTGAGTAATTAGGATGATGTGTTACCTAATGCAGTTACATGCATCATTGTTGCTTATATAATCAAACTTGTGGATGGGACAGAATGATAGAATTTTTTTACGTTGCATTCAGTATTTCAGTGTGCATGTCTTTGTTGTATTATTGTAGGGAATGCTCCGCTGCTCGTGTGATGCATGGGGACATGAATGATAGAATTTTGTATGTTGCATTCTCTGTGCATCTGTCTTTGTTGTAGTACTCTAGGGAATGCTCTTTGGTTTCTGAGGCAGTTGTCCAGTGATGTTGTAGGGTAAATGTCTACAACACATGCTTTTTAAGGCTTGGCATGTCCAACAATATCCAGAATATAATATGTTGCTACAATTATTGTCAATCTGGTAATAGATTGTTTTGAAAGGTTGGGGGAGAACCAAGACATGATAAACATGATAAGCAGAGCATACAAACTGAACAGTCCAACAGGAAGTTGGACTGTTTAGTGCAATGCCTTTAACCCAAAAATCAGTAAATGCAACATTGGTCGGCATGCCATGGTCTTTGCGAACGATAAATGATCTAATGTTTCATAATTTTTTTTGTCAATGTTTTTTAACTACTGTCTTTTGTCACTTTCTGAAGACACTCCTTTGGTGCAGATTGACTCGGACAAGGCTATAATGGTTACATTTAAGCACGATGACAAATTACAGGAAAATTCAGAATGTGCTTTCCAGGTAATGTTATAGATATTGGAAAACATAGGGCCTATTATCTGAATTTATTTTATTATGGTTTCATCAATTTCTCCTGAGGCCACAGAATTAGATATTCAGGAATCACCAATCAATGGTTTATGTGATCCTGAGGCCACATAATTAAATAAGGAAAAATCTATGATGGTAGACTACTTTCTGATCTTATGTTAGTAGCACTACAAAGGCGTTTATGTGAAATAAACTCATACCTGTATCATCCAGAACCAATGCTCCAATAATGTGTGGTTCAGCAGCTGAACTCATACCTGATACAACTTGCTGGGTGGTGCCACTGTTCCAGTTATGGCTTGTAACTGACTTATGTGGTTTCCTACTCTTTACTAACCAAAAAAGAGAGGATCTTGTACTGGTATGCGGAGTACGGTTGTAAATGAACTGAAAGTATCAGTGTTGAGCTAGTAAATGATTTGTACACTTGCCACGAGTTTCGAAGTCCTCACTTCCTCGTCATTTTAGTTAGTAAAAAAATATGGTTCAAACCTATTGGAATGCAGTTGCTCTTAATTGATATGTGTGGTTCTTACCGTGGTACATTAGAGAAGGTATCTCCAGTACAAATTGTTAGTTGTCTTCTGTTCTGACTGCCAGAGTACCCCCCCCGCCCCCCCCTCTGATACACAGGATCAAATTTTTCCAAATCTTAACCTTTGCTCAGTGTTTCATAATCTTTTGCCTACAGGTCCTTTCTGTCTGGTAATCCCTTTTTATTAAATCATTTGCTATGAACCTTGACTTTTTATATTGTTACTTCATCAGCAGTGTAGAGAAGGGGGCCTGCAATCAGTACTCACCTGTGATTTTGGCTGCATTTCATGTTGCACTCTTTACACACGGTTTTGGGAAGAAGAATACGTGTCATAACCTTTCGCTTTCAGCACAAATTCTCATAGCCTTTTCCGATATGCTGATCTGGAAACACAATTCACATATGTTGGTAAGCCAGGTAACATTACTGTTAATTAAATTCGCATTAATATGTACTTTTGTTTCTTATGCATGATCAACATTTTTTTCGTATTGGATCTAGTTAATAATATACTGTATGAAGCATTATATCATGTGTCACACAAAAAAATTACATGTATTTGACTTATGTTTTTTTTTTGCATATGTAGCTGCAAATGGCATTCCATCATTACCTCTCTTCTCAAGTTAGAGACCAGTAACAGTACTGTATCAATATCCTCCATCATACATACGAAAATATTGTGCATCTGGTAACAGTTCTCTGGGCATTGATTCTTCCAGAGGCTCTGAAACTTCGCCCATATGTATACTCTAGGTACGATATTGCTCTCTAGCTCTGTCTAGTATACAATATTAAATCCTTTCGGAACACTCAATGCATCCTGCAAGTTCACTAACTTTGCTTATTGATTGTCTCAGCGATTAACTAAAGTGTAGGATTCGAATGAATGGAGATTGGGATGATCGTCCTATTGGTTCTCTTATGTGTATCTTCAGTTTCTGTGCTTACAGCATTCTGGTCGTTTCCGAGGAGATGCCCACACTGATCTTACGATCAAGGTATACAGAAGACTTTGCTTTTTTCTGGATTGATGTCAAAGTCACGAATGAACTATTATTGATTTTTTAGCTGCAAATTATGTGTAGGACGATGATGATTCCCTTGTACCAAGTCCCCTTACACTCAATAGCGAGAATATACATGATGATGGAATTTATTTGTTAGAAAATGGTGAGGATGGTTTTATTTATGTTGGAAATTCAGTCAACCCCCTGACCCTTGAGCAAATATTGGTGTCTCGTCTTTGGCCGGACTACCAAATCAGGTCAGTCTTGCACATCCTCATCTATCTCCATTTACCTTATGGATTTTAAATGTATTCCAGATGTGGATCATAACTAGGATTACTTAGTACGCACTTTCCGAATCTTACAATGTGGTGTGGCGTTGCCTAGACCAAATCCCCCCCCCCCCCCAAAAAAAAAAAAAAAACTGGACAATTTAATTTATGTACAAAGAATGCCCTACAGACAATTGTTTTTGGTGTCAATACAGACAAGATCATGGAAATGTTATGTGCCCTAGACAAAATTTCCACTGCTATAAAGTTGATTAACTGACTTCCTTGTTTCAGTTTGTACTGGAAGCCATTTGATAATGAACTCTCTAGGAAAGTAAATGAGGTGGTGAATGAAATAAGG